>JAJOZX010004292.1:227500-240000 GCA_023014485.1 Bathynomus jamesi
GTCACTATTATAAACTTCGTTTTTAAGAAAAAATACTTCGTTTACGTACGGTTTAGCAAATAAATTCTCCCACAAACATAAAATTTTTAAAAACAAAAATTACTAATTAGTAATGCAGTATTTTCTCTTTGGATATTTTATTGTTTTTGGTGAAAGTAATAAAAGTTAAAAAACAAAAACAAATCATTACTGATTATTAATTTTTTATACGCTTTAGAAATTTTAGGTTTCTAGGAGAACCTTTTTCCGAAACGTACTTAACGTCTTAACATTATGGAGACGTTCTTGTTTAGAAAGACCGACGTAACTCTTCCACTTTCTAAAATGCTTATTTCTAAAACGTTTTAAAAAGTAGTGAGTGATTTCAACTTTTCTTTTATGCGGGAAGGAAGGGCCAAGGGCCCATTAAATAGTTATAACTAGTTACTAAGATACTAAGTTACTATGCATCACTATCTCAAGGAAAGAAAAAGGAGTTAAAAAAATCCCAATTTTTAGAAATATTCAAATGATGTATTGATTTTAGTTTTATTTAAAACTTATTTCAAACTAATTTCGATTAAAATAACTCGATCGTTATTTAATGAACATAATAAAATATTTAAAAAAATAATACTAATTTTACTTACAAGTTATTATCAATCATATTCCCTAAATAATGTTATTCTGATTTTACGCCTAGTCTTATTAATGTACATATACAATTCAAGTTTGTATATATATATATATATATATATATATATATATATATATATATATATATATATATATATATATATATATATATATATACATACAGTATATATATATATATATGTATTTTTTTTTTCAACTGCAAAGAACACGCAGTATAATTAACGTAAAGAACGACGCTTGTATAGAAGACATCCCGCGCAAGATGAGGAGGGAGAACGAACAAATGAAAAAAATGAGGTAACCACCTGGGAATCGAACCCGGGATCTTCCGATTGCCGGTCAGATATATATATATATATATATATATATATATATTGTTCGTGATGTAAGAATAACCGAGAAGGATGTATTCAAAATTTGCGTAATCGGTGAGGAGGGCCAGAAGTTGGCACAGCGATCAGGCCAGACTAATGAGACCCACTGCAACAACTCCCGGATTATTATTATAACCAGTATCATTGGGAGCCGAACCTCCGACCTCAGTGTCTTCACTTTGCTTACAGGGAAACGGCGTTACCTACTCAACTACGAACGCTGGCTATGGGAACTGATGGTAACGAACTTTGTTCATTGGTGGATGGGTTGACTGTCCTGCGCATCCAGATTATGCAGCGACCCGTATAAATGGTCAGATCCCACGTAAAGCCGAGGTCCCCTCTGTCATATGACCCTTGTCGTTACTATAAGAACATCGATTATAATCTGTTATTTGATTGGCGCGCCCTTCGTTTCTATGGCAACCTGTTTCATTTACAATTGTAAAAAGGAACCTTCATCAACGTGTCTTTTCGCTAGAAGGATTTGGATAAGTGGACAGAGTACGTCCAACATATTAAGTTAAGTTTACAACTGACCAGCGGCCAAAACTAAGTGGATAACAACGTTTCCCTATATAAGTCAAGTAAAGACACTGAGGTCGGGAATTCGACTCCCGATGGTGCTGGTTATTATTACGTTTAGAACCGCATCTTTTTATAAAGTTTGAAATTCATCATTCTCCATTTTATTTGAAAAAGACTGTAAACTACATGTTGTGATTCTCAAAAGCACATTTGATGTAATAAATATTTCTGTCTTGTCTTGTTTTCAGTTCTACTTTTTTTGCGCGCACTAAAATAACAAATGTTTCTGTGGAAGGACGTTGAATAACTTGAATAAGTGGTATGGTTGAAGACCTGTACTGTATCATATGAAGTTTATATCTGTACAGTTGGATTCGTACTTACTTACGTAAAGTTAGTATTTAATAGTTAGAAAACCAATTTCAGATTCATAATTTGTTAAATGTCCGTTCATATAATGAACTATTATTATTATTATGAACTGACCCCTCTGAGTAAGGGTAACCTATATACGCAGTCAGAAGAAAACCTTGACCATCGACCGTGGGGTACGTGAAAAAAAGCTACGATGGTACGTACATACAAAATCAACAAAGATTCTAAATATCCGATTATCACTTAAGTCTACATGAGGGGTGGGGAACCTTTATTGTGTAGCGGCCAAATTTTAACTAAAATACTCTCTAGCGGGAAAATTGTGGCTTTAAAAATAGTTTGGGACATAATTAAGATGTAAATACTTTATGACTATAAATAATCAAACTGTCCGCGGGCGATTAAATTACGCTAATTTAATTACACATGGTGCCCGCGGGAGGCAGGTACTCCACCCCTGGTCTACGTGGTTACTCTCTAAAGTCAAGTTACACCGTTTCTAAAAATTTAATCGTTTCATTTGCTGAACCGATTATGGAGCAATTTCTTCATAATACGAACGGTCCATCTTTCCTTTCTGGTCTGATTTTGAACCATTTACATTTTCGTCATGGAAATGAACTCAGAACGGTTCTCTGAGGCTATCTATGATACACACATTCCAATCTTGAAACGGACATGTTATGTGCTTTGAAAAGTGGACGCTCAATTCTATCAGTTGAGGTTTAAATTTTGGTTTTTGGCTAAAAATATAATAGTTACCCCTTTTTCTTTGATGTATTCAATCCGACGTGAATGCAATGAGTTTTGCTTATATTGGGGATCTGGATATGGCAGGGCTAGGCTGCTTTAAACCCTAAATCCTGTCCCAAAGCTGGATCCTCTCTGCTTTGAAGATAGCGGTTCTCTTGCATTATCCTCCCAACACTAATTTTTTTATATAATGTTGGTTTGGTTTTGGTTATGGTACTTTATTTTCCTTCCATTATAAAAAAAATTAGTGTTGGTATTAGGTTAGGTTAGGTTAGGTTTGGTTAGGTTAGGTTATGGTAAAAACAGCCCGCCGCAGGCGTTAGCCGTTATAAAAAAAAATTAGTGTTGGGAGGATAATGCAAAAGTACCAAGATAGCTGGTGAGGGAAGCTATATTTTTGGGACCTCTTTGCGAGTGACCCGTTGCCCACGTCGGGCTAGCATCATGAAAAAGGAAAAAACTATAGTGTTTGTCATTTACCATTACTTATTCGGACTATAGTGGATTGGATTTTTCCAGAAGAGTTCCTTGTTCCATGCACGGTCTGTGTGTATCATACATTTTCGTCGATATAATTTATTAAAACTCGGTCCGGAGAGAAAGATGTTCCACTGGCTTTTATGATAGACCATTCGTTTTTACTATGAAATTGTTCCACAAACGGTTCAGTAAATGCAACACAAATTTTTAGAAATGGCGTTCCGTATCAAATACTCGTACGCACATTTTTACACACATTCTACGATCTCTCATTATTTTGGCGTCATTTGCACGATCCAAAGTTTATTTTAATTATAATAATTAAAAAAAGTTAAATTTTTAAAAGAATTGAAATTTATAAAAAATAAGCTCACATCTGTGGATCTAAGTGTATTTTTAGCCAAAAATAGCGTTCGTAACTCGTAAGAAAAAGAGTATGTATGGAGGGGCATATTCTTCATTGCCCCAGGGTCCCAAAGTGTCTTAATTCACCTCTGCATATATATATATATATATATATATATATATATATATATATATATATATATATATATATATATATATATATATATGATGAATAAAACCACGAAGGAAAGGAAACACAGAATGGTGCTCAAGCGCTTTCGTCTAATGACATCCTCAGGAACACTGAGTGTTCCTGAGGATGTCATTAGACGAAAGCGCTTGAGCACCATTCTGTGTTTCCTTTCCTTCGTGGTTTTATTCATCATAAATATTTTTCACGTGTTACTTTCGTGAAATAATTTTCATATATATATATATATGTGTATATTCTGACGAAGGTCAAACTTGTTGCCTTAGCTTGGACCTTCAGCTTAATGTGGAATCCGATCCACGATCCACGAGGGAAGTCGGAAATAACAACGTCTTCGTCCGGACTCGCTCTCACGACCTCCCGATCAGCAACCCTGCGTCTTAACCACTAAGCTATTCAGGATACTCATTTATCTGCCAAGACTTTTTTATGGAAAGAAGAGCAGCTGAGTGAGCTGAGCGCCGCTGCCCTCGCCAGGAATTAAACCCTGAGCCAGTAGATTTATAGTCAGCGATGCTACAGTCAGTAACTACTTCACCACCACATAATCACGTAGAAGAACAAAAGGAATAAAAGCATGAAATTATTACCATCATTATTATTATTATTATTATTATTATTATTATTATTACTATTATTATTATTATTATTATTATAGTAAAATTCTGAACGTTCTATGTAGTAACGACATCATTGCACTTATTGAGAGGCAGAAGTAAACTGAAATATAGGTGAGGAGCGAAGAGATTTGAAGGAGTATATCCTTATCAGCTCTTATCGAAGGTGTTCTATAAAAATTGTAATTATATAGATTGGGACTGTCCAACTTCAAGCTACTGGAGGGTTACATTCTACTTTAGGCATCTACCCAAGGCCACATTACAAAAATGTGTGGGAAATGTATGAGATCATTATTTTGAAGACCTACTTTAACTAACTTCATTTTATTTCGAAATTCCTTGACGTGACTATATAAGTTACATATAATTTGCTGCTTTGCTTCGGGTTTCAAATTAAGGTCATTTAACTCTCTAGGGCCCAGAGGTCTTTTTCTGAGACTGAATAAAATCGTCTGGCGTTAGCCAGCACAAAATCATTAAAGTAACACTGGGCGCTACAGGGTTAACATTGTTCTCGGCAAAGAATGTAAATTGTAACGCCGCACATGATTTAACAAAGAAAACTTCATAAAAGTTATCGTGTTCGCATCAATATTTATTATAATAATTTCATAATTCGCTCGACCAATAATAGTTTTGTCGCGATCTCGCACCATTTTTAAGTTGTTTCAGGAAGTTGTTTCCGGAAGCTGTTTCCGGAAGTTGTTTCCGGAAGCTGTTTCGGGAAGTTGTTTCCGGAAGCTGTTTCGGGAACATCATCGTTTCTAATCGTGAAAACTTATTTAAAATCCACACTTCAAAATTACGTTTCGGGGATTAGAAAAAAGGGGAAATATTTCATAATCTATTTAAGACTAAAAAGTGGGTAACGCTGTTTACCTTTTATATAGGCGAAGTGAAAACACTAAGGACGGGGGTTCGACTCCCGATCTGGTACTGGTAATAATAATCTAGGAGTTATTGCGGTGGGTTTCATTAGTCTGACCTGAATTCTATGCCAGTTTCAGACTCTCCTAACTCACTATTATAATCTATTAAACTAATCCAAATATCAGTAAAATATAACGAAAAATATATATGAAAAAATAGTTGTTGAAGGATTTCCTTAATTTTTAATGGTTAAAAACAGTGAACTTTATAAACGTGGCGACTTCCCTTTAACAACCGTGAATAGTCCATCTCCATCGACCTACGCCAGGTTTCGGATCGATCGATTCAGCCGTTCCGGAGGAGAATAAAAAAAGTGATAGAACATAGCAATAATAACAACAACAACAACAACAACACAACAACAACAACAACAATCATTCTAAAGGAAAGCGGAGAACCCTAATTAAAAAAAAGTTGTAACACTTTGAGAAGTGTTAAATCTGATCGCAGTTCATCGTTGGATAACTATCTTTGACCTTTTCAAATTCTATATATATATATATATATATATATATATATATATATATATATATATATATATATATATGTGTGTGTGTGTGTGTGTGTGTGTGTGTGTGTGTGTGTGTGTGTATATGAATACATGTAACTCCTGAACAGTATATGCCGATATTAATAAAGGTTTAAAAAAAGGGGTTGCCTCTTCACATAGATGTAGATGACATTCCCAAACACGGATATAATACATCAAGCGCTTGCATGCAAGCAGGTACAAAATACACAGTCAAGGGAAATATTTTGGTTGCTTGCAAGCGGACATTTTATTGATAAAGTTCATTCATCATATGGAAATTGCTTGAAGACCAGACGGATTCTATCCTCGAGGTACCGCACCTTACAGAGTACCTGGTGAATGAATGCAAGCAGTCCAGCAATTTTTTAGTGCTTGAACAAGCAAAACATATCAAAGGATTTTCTACCGTTAAAGTATATTATATATGAGATAAACACTGATATTAACGGTTGTACTTGAATATATATATATATATATATATATATATATATATATATATATATATATACACTGTATTACATTGCATTGAACAATTTTCCTCAATATTCAGTAAATAATGAAATATAATTATAATAATAACAATACTAATAATAATAATTAATCACATAAGTTATGAGTTATTTAACTGGAGAAGCGCTACTAAGCGGCGTGATTGAGGGATCAGTTGTGGGACCAATTCTTTTTATTATTTATACCAGTGATATCGATATAGGAGTTAAGAGTATAATTTCAAAATGTGCGTATAATACCGAAGTAGGGGGGACGAACAAAATCAACGGCAGAACGTCTGCAATTTGAAGAAGTTATTCGAGAGGGCAGAAATTTCGCAAATGAACTTTAATATGTATAAATGTTAAACGTTGCGTATTAGTAGAAATAATGTTAAAGAACTGTATTCTTTGCGCGACAAGACATGGCGGAATTAGACATTAACGAGTGTTTAACGAGTTTTACGGAAGAGAAAGATTTAGGTATTATTGTTACCGTCACTCTTAAACCGAGTAAGCAATGTATGGAAGCGTTAGAAAAGCAAATAGAATTTTAGGATTTGTTGGTAAATCATTTGAAGTTAAGTCCGAGAAAAACAATGCTAACATTATATAATAATTCCTTAGTACGCCCTCACCCGGAATACTGCGTTCAAGTTCTGGTCCCATATTTACGATAGGACATAAACAGGATGGAGAGGGTGCAGCGAGACGGGCTACTAAAATGGTTCCTAGATTTAGAAACAAATCTTACGCTGCCCGTTTAGAAACGCTAAATTTATTCTCACTCGTAAAAATGCGAATTCGAGGAGATTTAATCCAGGTCTTTAAAATGATTAAAAGTTTTGATAATTTAGACGCTGAAAAATATTTCACCGTCTGAAATGCGGATAGTTCTCACGGTAATGGCCTCAAATTAGTGTGCAAACATTTTTAATTCTAATGAAGCTAAACACTTCTTCTTCGATCGTACAGTTAATTTGTGGAATGGACTGCCAGCCAGAGTGGTTCAAAGTAATTCGGTCGAGTCCTTTAAAATGAGACTAGATGCTTATCTTGCCTTAAACCCCAGTTAGAAGCATTTGTTTGCGCATAAAAATATCGTAGAATTTTCACTCGGATTCTCTCCTGTTTGCTTTAAAATTTTCACTTACCTTTAAATTTTCCCTCCTTTCTTTCAACTTCTCTTCTTTGCTTTTCTTTTAGAGCTTTCACTCGTTTCTAAATTTTCTCTCATCTTTTAGCCTTCTTCCTTAAACAGACCGCCTCGTAGGCACTAGCCGGTCTGTTGCTCTTTGGTGCCTTTGTATTCCTTTGTATTCCTTCGTATAAATACCGATGCTGTATATACATTATTGATTAATCAAAAATACAAATGAAACTTGGAGTCCGCAAATATAATATATATATATATATATATATATATATATATATATATATATATATTATATATATATATAGTGTTTGTCATTTACCATTACTTATTCGGACTAGAGTGGATTTAATTTTCCCAGAAGAGTTCCTTGTTCCATGCACGGTCTGTGTGTATCGTGTATTACACACACACACACATATATATATATATATATATATATATATATATATATATATATATAATACACGATACACACAGACCGTGCATGGAACAAGGAAGTCTTCTGGGAAAATTAAATACACTATAGTCCGAATAAGTAATGGTAGATGACAAACACTATAGTTTTTTCTTTTTCATGATGTTAGCCCGACGTGGGCAACCGGTCACTCGCAAAGAGGCCCCAAAAAATAGCTTCCCTCACCAGCTATCTGCAAAGCAGATAGGATCCAGTTAAACACTACAGCCTGTCCCAAAGCTGGATCCTATCTGCTTTGCAGATAACTGGTGTGGGAAGCTATATTTTTGGGACCTCTTTGCGAGTGACCCGTTGCCCACGTCTGGCTAACATCATGAAAAAGAAAGAACTATAGTGTTTGTCATTTACCATGACTTATTCGGACTATAGTGGATTTAATTTTCCTAGAAGAGTTCCTTGTTCCATGCACGGTCTGTGTGTATCATGAAGAAACCTCAGGGGACCATCTGAGTTCAATCCCATATATATATATATATATATATATATATATATATATATATATATATATATATATATATATATATATAAATGAAGAGATACAGGGGTTAGACAAAATAATATGAACACCCGCCGATTTCACCGGTTATCTTTACGGACTGCTCAGACACAAAGTAAACGGTCAAATGACTGGCAAACCTATTTAAATGCGTAACAGAGAGTGTATACGTCAGTTATAACCCTCACGTTGTTTTTACAGATCTGAGTGAATTATGAATTAGCAGTTATGAAAGACCTGTCAGATTCCAAAGAGGGCAAATTGTCGGAGCGCGGATGGCTGGTGCATCGGTGACGAAAACCGCTCAGATGTTCAATGTATCCAGAGGAACTGTCTCTATGGTCATGTCTGCATACCAAAACCATGGAAAGACAAGCACCGACAAATGCAATAGTGGACGCAAGAAGAAGCTGTGTGATCGAGACCGCCGGGTGCTAAAGGCCATTGTGACAAAGAACCATAAGACCACAGCTCAAAAATGACTGCAGAGCTTAACCAGCATTTCGCAAGCCGGTATCGACCAGAACTGTACGTCGCGAGCTCCATGGAGCTGGATACCATGGGAGGGCTGCAATTGCCAAAACCCTTCCTCTCGCACATCAACATTGAGCGGCGCAGAAAATGGTGTAATGACCATAAGAATTGGTCAATGGACCGGTGGAAGAATGTAGTCTACTCCGACGAACCTCCTTTACGCTATTTCCACGTTCCGGTCGAGTTTACGTCTGGAGACAGCCTAAAGATGCTTATGACCCCGACTGCTGACCCCAACCGTTAAGCATGGAGGCGGATCTGTGATGGTTTGGGCAGCAATATCGTGGAATACTCTTGGCCCAGCTGTAGTACTGCATGGTAGGGTTAACCAGGTCCATCCCATGGTCCAAACGCTGTTTCCCAATGGCGGCGCCGTCTTCCAGGATGATAATGCACCAATCCACACCGCTGGGGTCGTTAAAAACTGGTTTGAAGAGCATGTTAGTGAAGTAGAACGCTTGGATTGGCCTCCACAATCCCCGGATCTTAACATTATCGAGCATCTGTGGTGTCAGTTGGAGCAGCAGGTCAGAAGCCGATTCCCACCGCCGGCGTCTTTGGAGGAACTGGAGCAGGGTTTGCTCGAAGAATGGCTCAGGATTCCTCTAGCCACTGTCCAAAAGCTGTATGAATCAATTCCCCGACGCATTGCAGCTGTTATTGCCACTAAAGGAGGACCAACTCCATATTAAGAATAAAAACCGCCATTTATCAAGGTGTTCATATTATTTTGTCCAACCCCTGTACCTACTTACAGTATATTTTTAATACTTTCCACAGAAAATGCTTTTTTCCAGATTACAAGTAACAATATTTCTGCTTCGAACAAACGTAATTTGTTTTGAAAAAATGTACACGAAGAAATTATAATTTTTATTTTTTTTCAGAAAAGGTTTTATTTTTATTTAATTAAAAATTTAGTATATTTCCGTCTAACGAAAATAATCAATTTTTCTTCTTTTAAGACCAAACAAGATTTTTTTTTTAGATTAAGAAGTCAATATTAATAATATGAAATCGCCGTTAAAACGAAAACATTTAGGTAAATTATGTACAGTTTTGGAAAAAAGTTCAACTAAAAACCTGAAATTTCTAATAAGCATAAGAAATTAGTAATCAGTAACGACTGAATTTTGTTCTTGAAGTTTCATTACCGTTACCAAAATCAATAAAATATTACCAATTAGCAACTTTTAATGCTTTTTACAATTTTTGTTTTTAGGCGACATTTTTCCGAAATTGTACCTTTAAAATCAGTCTATACTTACTATTAAGTCTTTTTAAATTAAGTAAAAAATAATTTTTATCGAAAAGTAAAAGATGTACTTTGCAAATATGGTCAGTCATTAATAAATTATTGCTACATTTCAATATTTTATATTGCGAATGATTATCCTCTTGCAAACGATGCAAATTCTTTGGATCTCTCGCGCGATTTTATAGTTTGCTTTTGAGAGCGTGGGAAAAGAAGAAATTAAAAGGGGATTCTAAATCAAGCAATTCAAAGGCCTCCTTTGCTCGTGAGAAAGCATGGATGGATCAAGCACATTGCAGGACTAAGTATGTAGATGACAACTGCGGATCATTTCAATTTTAAATTGCTTGTGCGAGCAATGTAGAATTTATAGAAAATAATTTTTTATATAAAATTTTTAGACCACACGGTAAAGAGAAGGCAAGACGCTTGATTTATGCTTTCTCATAAGCAAACTAGACCTTTGAATTGGTCGATTTAGAATCCGTATTTAGTATTTAGTCTCTTCTTTTCCCATGCTTGCACTCGCTCGAGAGATCTGAATCTTTGCTTGAATATATCTGCAAAATTAACGGATAAAAATAATATTTTTTCATAAAATATATTATCCTTATCAATGTTTATCCGCGAAGCTCATTTCCTCAACAAAATGGGGGCGAGTATACCCCAAGGGTCACCTAAGGCAGAACAGAAACAGGGTAATTTTCCCGCTCAATCCCACCCGATGCCATCAACATGGAGCGAGTCTTCCACCGTATACCCACTGAGCCATATCGGGCGCTCATCACTGCTTATACTAAACTATATACTATATACAGTATGTATATATCCTGCATTAAACTTGTAATTGCACGCACACTCACCAATAATTAACTAGTGGTCTTCAAAATGAGGTCGATATATTAGTGGCCAAATTTTTGTTGAATTCTTTAGAAAACTCGAGAATTCGACATCCAGAGACAAGTAACGCGCAGGATCCTAAAAGCAAAATTCTATTTGTAAAGAAAGGTCAGAAATGGTTTCTTCCATGCGGGAAGACTGACTGCCTTCAAGCATTGGTTATATGAGTACGTTGGTTATATGAGTCAGTTGAACATGGCGGCTCGACTGGAACAGTGCCTTGTCATTTCTGCAACGATATTCCGAGTCTGTCAGTGGTCAAGAATTTCTCGAGCGCATTGTCACAGGAGACGAGACACGGGTTCATCACCGTACTCCGGAAACAAAACGTGCCAGCATGGAATGGAAACACCCTTGGTCCCCGCGACTAAAGAAGCTCAAGATTGTGAGGTCCGCTGGCAAAGTGATGGTTACCGTGTTTTGGGACCACAAAGGCGTTTTGCTCGCAGACTTCATGCAAAAAAGCACAACAATTAATGCAGCTGTATATTGTTCAACACTGGAACGTTTACGAACGGCCATTAAACGTAAACGTCCTGGACTGCTCCGTAGAGCAGGGCACTGTTCCAGTCGAGCCGCCATGTTCAACTGACTCATATAACCAATTTACGGTAGATGGCAGCCGAATCGACGTGCAATGTTGCCAACAATGATTAACGAATTCACCTGATACGAACAAAATCAATGTAGGTCCTTTAGTTACGAAATTATACGCCGTGTAAACTTATTTTCTGCCCGCCCCTCGTATATGGGATGACTTTTACAATTAAACACGTGAATTGAATGAATGCTGCAAACCCACAGGGAAAAAGAAAAATGATTCCAAGGTCTTTCGTGTATTCAGAAGTACACATCGTCAGGGAATGACCATTCCATTCCCCTACGAGTTGTACTTCTGAATACACGAAAGGCCTTGGAATAATTTTTCTTTTTCTCTGTGGATTTGCATCATATATATATATATAATATATATATATATATATATGTGTGGTGTGTGTGTGTGTGTGTATATATATATATATATGTGTGTGTGTGTGTGTGTGTATATATATATATATATAATATATAGATATATATATATATATCTGCTTTTAAATTTAGGGCACAATAACAAGTGAGGAGGGTCAGAAACTAGCACAGCCCTCAGGTGAGACGAATGCTGCCCAATTCCTTGCTAATTCCTTGATTATTATTATTACCACACCCATCCCCCATTACCCCCACCCCCACCCTTCTGCCCACCCCAACCCTTCCCCACCCTCACCCTTCCCCATTGCTAAACTACAGAAAAGAACACAGTCATGAAAATCTTGAGCTTCACATTGCCGCCCGTAATACAATTTCTGAATTTTTTTTACAATTTCTGAATTTTTTTCTCAATTTTTTCTCACAATTTCTGAAAGTGTGACGGA
>JAJOZX010004292.1:245000-265000 GCA_023014485.1 Bathynomus jamesi
GATTTAACACTTGTTTGGCTCAGATATTTGTATGCCAGATATTCCAAGTACATTCTTGAAGTATCTGTGCACTTGCAAGCAAAATTCGTGAAGTTAATTTTGGTATTCCAGAAAATCTTGCTGACATGTGCTTGCTTGCATATATACACTGTAAACAAGAAAGTTAGTAAAGTATTCAAGTCGGAGAACGCAAATGGGCCTTCTGTAAATTTAGCGTTTCAAGTAATAAAAGGTTTCTAACACTAAAGGTTTCCTTTTGGATATAGCTTTTTGGTATATAGGGTCAAAAAGAGAGCCATTAAATTCCTGGTTAGTGTCTATGCGGTCCCCAATTTGGAACCGAATTCTGAGAGGAACATTTGAGGAATGTCTCTTTTTTTTTGCAGTTTTTAGTTATCCCTAAAAGTGTCATACTGTAACAAATATTTATTGGGCAAAAACTAACAAACAAAAACGTAGTTTTTCAAAGTTGGAATGCATTTATCAGAGCATTTCTCCCAAATATTTACTTGAAAACTTCAAAAGCTTTATCCTTAGGACTCGAAAAATACCATTACAAATTTCACACACAATACACACACACACACACACACACACACACATATATATATATATATATATATATATATATGAAAATTATTTCACGAAAGTAACACGTGAAAAATATTTATGATGAATAAAACCACGAAGGAAAGGAAACACAAAATGGTGCTCAAGCGCTTTCGTCTAATGACCGCGCATGGAACAAGGAACTCTTCTGGGAAAATCGAATCCACTACAGTCCGAATAAGCAATGGTAAATGACAAATACCATTGCTTATCGGACTGTAGTGGATTGATTTTCCCAGAAGAGTTCCTTGTTCCATGCGCGGTCTGTGTTTGACATTTGAGTTTCTCAGGGAACCATTCTGAGTTTGTGTATATATATATATATGTATATATATATATATATATATATATATATATATATATATATTCTATCCAGCGATAATTACAGGCATATTATTGTTGCTTTCTTCTTCTCAAAATTACTTGAGAAGCTTTTGCAACGCCGATTAAATGAATTTTTTATGCAGGAAATAGTGGCCAAGGGTGAATCAGTTCGATTTTAAAAGGCCCCATTCAACTGATTTGTGCATGTATTTATGTACTGAAGGAGAGTGTACTTAAATATACTGACAGTAATTCAACAGTTTAGAGTTGTTTCCTGGGTATAGGTTTCCTGGGTATAAGCAAAACATATGATAGAATGAATCACAGTATTCTATTTGAAAAATTAGAAGACAAGAATATGTGTATTAATTTATATAGAAATTTTGGTACACTCATCATACTTTTACGGTTAGAGGGGGCAATATACTGTCCAAGTGTTTTGGTTCTTCACGTGAAGTTAGACAAGGCTCCTTCCTCTCTCCTCTGCTGTTTAATTTAGTGTATATTGATGGATTAATTATGCTACTTCTCTTACATGGCAAGAATGTGATGTTCTATAGAAAACATGAGGATAAACAAATTACTCTATGCCGATGATATGTTATCAATAAGAGCCCTTCAGTTAATGGTCTAGAACTCTAGATCATCTTAGAAAATTTCACGAATTATATTGGTAGAACCACGATATTATTATGCAATTCTATTCAAAAGCTCAAATTATTCGGGTAATATTAATTTTAAAATAAAAGGTGAACCAATATAGAGCAAGTACAAGAATTTAAGTATCTGGATCAAATAATTATTAGCGGCTGCTTGGGTGACGACTCGGACATAAAGAAACAATATCGAGGTTTCTGTGCTAAAGGAAGAAGGAACTTCACATTCTATACAAATGAAGTTGAAAACACTCTTTTTCGTGCTTTCTACACTAACATCTATGGGCAGCAACTGTAAGCTAATTATATAAAAGGTACTTTATTTTTTTCTTTTGAACAGACCTTTTAGATTGCTGCATAATTCACCTCCAAGATGCTTAGCTTCGCAAATGTTCTTTAATCAGAATGTCTCGAGCCTCCCGGAGGTAATAAGATGTGCTCCAGCTCCAATTAACATCGTCATTGGTATTTCATTACTTATATATTTTATTTTTAGTCTTATTTCTCTTCTTAGTTATTATTATACTTTTATTTTTATTTATTTCATTACCTGCATTCCTTTTATTTTTTATTTTTTGTCCCATATATATATATAATATATATATATATATATATATAATATATATATATATAATATATATATATATATGTGTGTGTGTGTATATATATATATATATATATATATATATATATATATATATATATATATATATATATTGTAAAGTGCAGCTGTATCGTTTGCTTGTTTTTATGCTTGCAATCGGCAACAAGCAATGATTTCTCACGAAACAGCTGGTGCTTCAACATTTGCTTGCCTTAAAGTGCTTGTATGCCAGACATTCCAAATACATTTTTGAAATATCTCCGAAGTACTCGCAAGCAAATTTTATGAACTGAATTCTTTACATTCTTTACTCGCTTGCTTGCGCTTGATTTCGAATCATGCTTGAAAAGAAGATACGAAAGACTTTGTTTTTAATTGAATTTTTATAGTACTTAAATATTAATTATTATGTGATTAGTTTTTTAGTTACGATAAACTGAATTTGAAGAATAAAACTACAATAAAGAAATGAGTTTATTAGAAGCAAAGAAAAATATCAACCCGTTCTGATGTCTTAATCACGCATAATAAACACCTTCGAATAGGTTAAATGATATGAAATGGTCTTCAATTTTTTTTTTCACTGGAGGAGGAGGGAAGATCCCTTCGATACTCTGTTTTACGTTTTTCGATTTTTAATCTCTAGTAAGGGTGTTTAATGAAAACATTATGGAAAAAAAATTAATTTAGTGGTCTCTAAAGTAAAATTCACAGATATTACAGATAAGATAAAGTCGAAAGCTGATGCCCTTAAAATACTCCCTAACAGAGTGTGGTTTTTTTCGTGTGTAGATGTGCTTAGTGAGACATGATGTATTTTGAATTTCTAATAAAAAAAAAAATGGAGCATTAATGGTTTTTGTAAAAATTCTTGAAACTCTTCTTTGCTTGCAAGCGCTTGCATGCAAGCGATTTCAAAGGAAGGAAAGGTTGTTCACACGAAAGAAAAAATCTTTAGAAAATTGAAAGCAAATATTGTTTATATTCTGACCGCTTTCAAGCACAAAAAACCGAACACGTCGAAAGAAGACACCTGCTTTTTCGAAGGCATAATTTTTGCTTGAATATCATGCAAGGATGCATTCGACTCGAAGATGTAATAATGTAATATTATAACGAACTTTTTTTAACGAAACAACGGAGAATATCGTACGTTATATTTTAACATTTAAATATCTCATTTATATTTATTTTTATGGAACTCATACATTCATAACGAAGTCAAAATTGTTCCCAAAATTGTTTACCTGAAAAGGTTTGTCCTTGGAACTCGAAATGCACCTTTAGAAATTTCGTGTGTTTGACATAAGCAATTACAAATTTATGATGAATTATCTGTTTGTAGCTAAAGTTTGTGGACGAAATAAAATGGATAATTTCTGAACTTTTTTTATATTTCTGTTTGAGCAAATGTTTTAAAAAAAGAAAAAAATTCCCAAGCATTTATTTGCTTATCACGAATCACTATCAAAATTTCAGCACATCCTCATCGTTCGGCGGCCTTTTTTTTCCGCTTGCAAGCAATAACAAGCATCTTTTTTTCCCATGAAGCAGCTGTTTGCCTTAAAGTGCTTTCATGGAAATTCCAAATAAATTTTTTAAATATCTCAGTGCTTGCAAGCAAATTTTGTGAAATGAAGCGTTTGCATTTCTGAAATACTTGCTTGTATGCGTTTGCATATTTATTGATTTATTGTCCTATTTATACATTACAATGAACGTACAGTGAAAGAGAACGAAGGACCTCAATGATATCTTCGTGCTTTTTTATAGCCTGACTTTAGACCGCCATATTACTCGCATGCCTTCATATATGGAAGTATAGGGTGTCATTCGGAAATATAATTTATTAGTATTTAGAACTCAGGAAAATTCTATACAATACCAAAATGAAGTCAGAAAAATGAATATAATAATTCTAATTAAAGCAATTATTATATTTTAACCGTACCTTTATTTAATCCAAACGCAAAGTGATTCGTGTTTTAAATAAATTATATTTTTCCGCGAAATTTTATTACAATAACGTAAAATAAATCGGTTGTACTCGAAATATCTAAGCTCACCTCCTGTTCTCACCTTGAATTCTAATCTTATTGAGGCTTAGTGCGCTCCGTTCTTACTACAGTATATAGTTCAGGAGGAGATTCTCAAAAGAGGCCTAGAAAATTAAAAACGTAGCACACCGAGTATTCACAAGGTTTGACTTCGTATTCTATTAGAAGGTCGTCTTGGAAGGTATTATAGTCCCTGTTGTATCAAAGAGTTGTGGTATCACTAAACTTTTATGAGTATTTTTCTAAACCAAAGTAAAGTAAATTTTAGGTGAATATCTCGTCGCCAGTTTTTGGGTATGCTTCGTTTTAACTGTCACTGCTCCGTCTAAAAGCATCATATCTTCACCAAATTTAATACATACAATAATACCGTACTAAAACACGATACCAATTGATTATTTTCTCAAAATATTGTCAGCTTTCGTTTACATTTGGTACAATGAAAACAGAAAATTTTCTCTTCACATTTAAAACCAAAATTTCAATTTAGAAAAAGGATATTGAAAGATGAAATGAATATTTAAGTAAAATATTGTGAAATAAATATACGATATTATTGCAAATAAACTTTTTTTAAGCTTTTGTTTTCATCAAACTTTCCGCTACTCACAAAGAAGAAATTAATACAAACTTAAATATTACTGTCAACTTGCAGTTGATATCGTGCGTCATTGAAGGGAAATTATTAGGAGTTGTGCTTTGAGGACAAAATATCCTTTCGTCAACATAATGAAAATATGGATCATAAATTATCAAAATTCTCGTTTATGTTAACAAAATTAAATTTTCTTCCTACAAATACACTTAAAACATTATACCTCTCTCTAGTTTATCCGCATCTCACACACAGTATTACCGCATATCGGAGTACATTTGATTACATCATCACCCTTTAAGTCATATATCGGCAGATAATTATTAGAAAAATAAACAAGAGTGATTATTATGCTCATACATCAGGAATCGTTAAGCAACTGCGTACGTTAAAATTTAAAGACATATAAAATACGACTGTGCTCCCTAATGTTCACAGTTCCAAAACAATCTGCTCATGAACAATCAGATACGTCACGAACATCAAACAAGGTATATGAAGAGTGAATCTTCGTGAATCTTCTGTACTATACTGTAAGAAAGCAGTCCTGTCTGTCTGTTCGTCTGTAAACACCATGTATTTATTCTTAAGCGATACTGAACATAGAAACAAATGCGCTTTGTTTTGTTACAACTTTTTACTTTAGCGCGTTAAGATTTTCATTGCTTAATACAATGGGTTCGGATGTGAAGCTTAAGATTTTCATTGCTGCGTTCTTTTCTATAGTTTTATTGACCGAATAATTTACTCCCCAGTAAGTGGGGGGGGGGCGAAGGCCCCAGCATTGCGGGTCTAGCTAACTGGGCCCGTAGCCGCGTAGGGCGCCCACTTTAGCTAATATATCCGAAAGGCAAACTAGTATACTCTTCGCTTTAGTAGAAATTCTTACACTTATTTATTGGTGGAATTATGGGGCAATCTAGCGAATTAATTAAAAATAATTAATGCTCTCTCATCTTTTATAAAGCGATTCAAACTTACCAAATTCCAAAGTTATTGAAGGCACGCCTTTCTTTCTTCTTGCTAAAATTTTCTTTATTATCCTTCTATGATAAAATTCTCTCCTATCACTTTTCACCTCTCCTCACATTTCATTATTCTTCGTAATAATAAGCGTTTAATAAAAATATATGTCCTATAGTCTGTAAGTTCCCTTTAGCCTTTTAAGTCTATTATAAAATCTGTAAAAACCTTGAAATCATACCTTTACCGTATATAACAATAATAATAATTAGTAGATTTCGGCCTGTAAAGCTCGCACGCTCGCTAAAGGCAGTCTACAACTCTATACAAAATCTGTATTTAATAATGCAATTATACTCATCTACGAAAACTGTATGGATTTGTAAATAAATAAATAAATAAGCAAATAAATAAAAATAACTAGTTGTGAAGTGAAATGATAAAGTTCATTCACAAAAAGATAAATAAAGCTATGCCTTTGTTGTATTGATTAAAGATAATTAGTAATATCATCTTAAGCGTCTCACTACGTACAATAAAATGTATGATTATTACTTAAGAAAACAAACAAATGTAGCTTTCCTCTAGCATAGTGATCTAAAATAACAAAGAATGTCAAACTTTAGAAAAATGTATTCAGTCTATGACGTACATAATACTGTTTAATCTTCCCTATCTGAATCAGAATCAATGTCATCAACGCCTTGAATATTTTCACGGAGTTCACCAGCCACGCGGATGCATGCTTCCGTACACGCAAGATTATTGGCTCGGTACTGACACAAATCAACGCGTTTGCAGGCTGACTTTTTACATCTGCGGGAAGTTAGTTCCACAAGTCCGCTAGGAGCGGGTTCCTTTGACATCAAAAGGAGGATAAGCTGCCCGTCATCAGTCTTCCATCCGTGACCCTCAAGAGATGGCATGTTCTGCTGTGCCTCCAATGATCTTTTCCAGGTTAACGACTGAAAGTTAACTCTTTCCAGATGATGATTTAAACTGTTATTTGTAGGGGAGAAAGTTTCATTCTTTTGTCCCTTTTGACAGAACATCCATTAACGTGTGCTGTCGACTGAATTGTCTACTTTCTTGGTTGGCATTGTACAATGCACAAACAAGCTTCTTGCAGTTCATCACAATATCTGTGGACAATTCGACCTTGTGGGTTTGCAGCATTCATTCATTTCACGTGTTTAATTGTGAAATTCATCCCATATAAATAAATAAATAAATAAATAAATATATAATATATATTGGCGCCTCAGTGGTGTGGTGGTTAGCGTCGCTGACTACGAATCCATCGGCCCCGGGTTCGAGACCCGACGGCAGCCGGCGCGCAGGAAAACCCAGCTGTTCATCCTTCCACACAATAAAGAAAGTGGTTGGTAGATAAATGGGTACCCTAGCCAATTGGCCTAGTGGTTAAGACGCTGGGCTGCTGATGTGGCGTGGTTCGGATTCAACGTTAAACTGTAGGTCTAAGGTGGAGTGAAAAGCTTGACCTTCGTCAGAATGAACAATTCGGGGGGAAGCTAACCAAAGGTTATATATATATATATATATATATATATACACTTCAATTCATGTGTATGCAAGCACATGCAAGCAAGTATTTCATAAATGTAAAGGACTCGGTTCACAAAATTTGCTTGCAAGCACAGATATATTTGAAAAATCTGCTTGGAATGTATGATATACAAGCATTTTAGGGCAAGCAAATGTTAGGCAAAGCAAGCAGCTGTAGTTTCATAGGAAAGAGGTGGTTGTTACCGTTTGCAAGCGTAAAAAAATTGAAACGGGGGTATTTTATATATATATATATATATAATATATATATATATATATATATATATATAATATATATATATATATATATAATATATATATATATATATAGATAGATAGATAGATAGATAGATAGATAGATATAGACGTGAAGGTGATTCCTTTGAATTTCATAATTCATAAAACTAGAACTCGAACAGAGTTTGCTGTGACTTAAATGAATTCATTCTCTATGTTTTCCTTTTTGTGTTCTAAATCTCAACAGGATTTTAAAACTTTTACACTAAGAATAGAGATAACCTTGACTGCTTCTCGCTTGTGGCTCGTGCGCTCATTTCGCTACGATCTTCCGTCTTGAATGGATCTCCTCCATTTCTGTCTACTTTTGCTTGCAGGCAAATTTTAGTAGCTGAGTTCTTTTCATTCCTGAGATATTTGCTTGCGTGTGCTTGTAGCATTTATGTGATTTCAATTATATTTCTAAAAGGGATCCTATCTAACGTGAAAATAGTTGGTGCGGTAACATTTACTTGCTTTGAAATGCTTACACCCAACAGATTGCGAGCACATTTTTAAAAAATTTATGTGCTTACAAACAATATCTATTAAGCAATGAGTCCTTAACATTGTTGAAATACTCGCTTGCAAGCGTTTAAATTTTGAAGATTCCGCGTACATTTCTAAGAGTCCTAAAAATAATTATAGTTAAGATGATATTTGTATATTTATTTATTTATTTATTTATTTAAATTTTAAAATCTTTATTGTTAAAAGAATAATTTTAGAGGTCAGAACTAAATTTGCTGCAACCAATAAATATCTCCGTTTCGTGTATTGATTTTAAATTTTAAATTCATTACACGATTCATAATCTGAGGATAAATTTCACAAGGACAAAATAAATATCTAAATCAGGTACCGAAATCAGTGTGCTTGATGGAGGAACAATACGAAATGTAATGTACTCGAGAAATTTCCTTTATGCAAGCACTTACATACAAGGAAATTTAAGTATCGAAACGCTCTTTCCTGCTGTTGTTCAGTAGGGTGGATCACTTTTCACTTTTTTTAAAAAGTATAGCTGGTCAAAGTTTTTCCCATGATTTGGTTCAGTGGAAGTACACTGACACCATTTTTACCAAAATCGATCAATATTTAGGGGTCGCGCATCGACCTTGAAAATTTCAATTTTGGAAATTTGGCCAAATTGACAATATTTTACTGAATAAAGATAAATCATCAAATGACCATATTTTCTGAATCCTCTCAGTGAAAGAAATCCTCTCAGATACTTACCAAGTTGATCGGACAAGTGGTTTAGAAGTTACACTCACCTAGAAATAACATTAAAATTTAAAATACCGTATTTGTCCCCCGTTATGGACGTAATCATAGCATCAGTAGCTGGCGCATCCTAAAATCCCAATTACACACACACGCTATGTCTATGACCAAGCAGGAAACTACTGACAGGAAGGGAAGGCCGCCGTAAAAGACACGGTGGCCAATGTTCTGGCATTTTGGAACATGGCACGTATAAAGACGATCACGAGGCGTAACTGCGAAAGAAAACTGGAGTTACTGTGGGAAGAGTGGCGCTCGTTGCAGAAGAGCAAGATGAGAGACAGTGACGCGGGAAAAGGCAGGGAGAAGTTTTCAGAAAATCTGAACAAGCTCTTGGACATCGGAGCTCCCGATGCTATTGAAGAGATACAGAAAAGTCGACTGCTCTCAGACAACAACAAACAAGAAGATATTAAATTTTATGAGGATCAACGGGGCCTGCGCCGGGCAACAATGAGTGGGAATGATAAAGTGTTCGTTGTCAAGAGAAAACGGCAACTCTCAAGACAACAATCTCGTGATGAGCCAGGCGCCTCAAAAACGAAATTAGGAACCGAAGCTGAGAGCGACGATGAATCTATAGAAAGCAGATCATCGAGCAACTCCGAATCACAGCTAGAACCACCATACCGACAGCCGAGAGAATCAACTGTATCAATCAGCCTTCCTCACCGTATCCTCAATGCACCGGCTGTTATGAAGTGGCTGATCGCTTCCGGATGTCCAATAATCAGGTGTGTATATATCAGTAATGATCTTTCCTTGACAAAGATATAATAGACGTAACGACGGAAAATTTAGTGATTATTTTGCACATAAAAACCATACGCATCCTTGTCAATTCCTTTCAATTTCGCACATAGGTGGCAAGTGTCGTGGCGGCAGTCCTACGTTCGGCAGATCCGCCCGCAGACCTGGACAAATTCAGTATCTCGAAGGACACGTCTTGCCGTGGAAGAGTGGCACATCGTTGTGAAGTGTCGACAGCTGTGCAGAAATCCTTCGTATCTCCGAGGCATGCTGTCGTCCACTGGGACGGTAAAGTAATCAAGGTCAGTTTTGCCCTCACCGTGGACGACAGTGAATTAACATGTTCCAGTGACGACAGTGGATTGACATATTCCAGTGGATGATAATGGATTGGCATGTATGACATACGTTTCAGGACTCTCTTGGATCATTGGAGCACCGCCAGGCGATTCTCATCTCCGGAGCTCCCCAATGCACAGAAGGAAAGTTGCTGGCCGTTCCGACTGTTGCTGACGGCACCGGTCTGTCCCAGGCCCAGGCGACCTTTCGTGCTCTCAAAGACTGGGGATGCGAGAACAACGTGATTGGACTGTGCTTCGACAACTTCCTCCAATACGGGGAGGGTGCAGGGTGCGGTGGTCCGGCTGGAGAACATGCTTGGTAAACCGCTCTTCCAGCTGGGCTGTCGCCATCACGTTATGGAGCTCATCGTGGGGGCAGTGGTCATCACCGCGTTTGAAAGAACCACAGCACCAACTGAACCTTTGTTCCAGTATCTGAGGAGAAGGTGAATTTCAAGTCTAAGGCGCATTTGTTTTCGCCAATGATTTTTGCCTTCAGAGCAATTGAGATATCAGCGTCCTTCTACTAATGATGTTAATAGCAGTCGAAAAGGGAAACTTCAGTCGTTTTCATGCAATATTTTCATAACTCCCCTTTCAGGTGGGACAAGCTCGACCTCTCGACTTATCGCGAGCTGGAGATCGAGCATTTGGCGGAGGTGACGTGGCTGATAGAGCTCCGAGATGAGGCAGTCAAGTTCCTCGGCACCGCTTCTGGTCTTGTCAGAGAAGACTACCGAGAAGTGGCGGAGATTACACTCTGGTACTCGGGGCCCAGCCACGTCGTGGCACACACTTCATGCGCCCAGGAGCCTACCATCATGCGAGGTGGATGGCCAAGGTTGGTATTTTGAATTAGAAGTTAAATATTGTATTGCCTTCTGCAAACAGCCATTTGAAGTCCCTACCAGAAAAAAATAAGATAAATAATTTACCATTAAACAAACTTATATGGAGTGGTATCGGTATTTATACATCACAGTGCGTATTCGTTTCAGATCATCTACTACACGAAGCTCCTGATGTTCAGCGGTCAGCTGGAGTTCGACGACGAGCTGGTACAGAAACTTCAGAGAGTGGTACTATTTACTGCACTCCTCTACGCACCTGCCTGGCTGGCGGCTCCTGTCGCAGCTGATGCCCGGCTGAATGACCTTGTGTTGTACCAGCGTCTTCTGCAGTACAGGGCTGTGGATCGCGAGATTGCAGAGGCTCACTGGCAGTGATCAGCGGCACTTGTGATATCTGAGGCCTCAGACCGTCGTTTTCGCCCTCTGCAGTGACAAAGTGGAAGACACTGTGAAGCACGAGATGGCAAAGAAGCTGTGCCGCCTCGCTGTGCCCGAGGACTTCACGTATGACAACGTCTCGGTTGATGACACGACACAGGCCTGCAGGTGTGCGCGTCTACGTGGCTCACTCTGCCGGTGAATAAGTGGGATCAAGATAAGAACTACTGTGATCTGAAGAATGTCATCTCGCATCTGAAAGTTACCAACGACGTGGCAGAGAGAGGGATAAAACTGATAGAAGATTACGCGAACACTGTCACAAAAGACGAGTCACAGCTGCAGGGTCTTCTTCAGCTCGTGGAAAAGAGCCGGAAAGAACTCGGTGACTTCAAGAAGTCGTCACTTGCCAAGATGACGTAGCGCAGAGGGAAAGGGAGTTAGCAGAGAGAGTACATGGCGCACGCCTTAAGATGACGTGTGTTCTAACCACGATTCATACAGTTTTTGAACCTAGTTAGGGGCACCGGAGTAAGTGCCTTCAGTGATATCGGTAAGCCGTTTTAATACAAAATACATTTGATCTTTCCTTATTCGTTTATCTTATCCTAAAAAGCAGACAATGGCAGACAGCATATGGAGGTACGGGGACAAATACGGTATTTTAAATTTTAATGCTATCTCAAGGTGAGTATAACTTCTAAACCACTTGTCCTATCAACTTGGCAAGTATCTGAGAGGATTTCTTTCACTGAGAGGATTCAGAAAATATGGTCATTTGATGATTTATCTTTATTTAGTAAAAAATTGTCAATTTGGCCAAATTTCCAAAATTGAAATTTTCAAGGTCGATGCGCGACCCCTAAATATTGATCGATTTTGGTAAAAATGGTGTCAGTGTACTTCCACTGAACCAGATCATCGGAAAAACTTTGACCAGCTATAATTTTTAAAAAAAAGTGAAAAGTGATCCACCCTATTTTTCAGTTGTAATCTCTTCTCTTGATAAAGCTGAACTATTCGCTCAGACTTTCGCCTCCAACTCAACCCTGGACGATTCCGGTGTTGTTCCTCCATCTCCTCCTCCCTCTGCCTTAATTACTGTACACTATGCCTGAAATTAGAATCTCTTCTAAAAATGTTCATTCTGTCCTATCTGGGCTCAACTCTAGGAAGGCGTACGGTCTTGATGGTGTCCTTCCTGTTGTTCTCAAGAACTGTGCTTGTGTGCTGACACCCTGCCGAGGTAAACTGTTTCGTCGTTTCCTTTCATCTAGTACTTTTCATAATATTATATATATATATATATATATATATTATATATATATATATATATATATATATATATATTATTATATATATATATATATACAGGGTGTCCGAGAATTATCTGTACAATTTTTGGCTGTTATTAAAAGTCAACCATGAAGTGTAGAAATTCCAGTGTTGTCCCATTTTACAGAGAATCTCATTAAGTTTTTTCTAATACCACGTTTTGACAAGTTTTTTAGAAATTCCAGTGTGTCCGAACATTATCTGTACAATTTCATCTTTTAATAAAATTCTTGATAACACACGTAAAATTCTTAACCAAGATTATTTAGAATCTGTATTTTCAAAAGTTTCTTTTATTAAAGTAACGTTGTTATAAAACATTCGATATGTGCACCATTAGTGATTCGCACAAACATCCAATCGATACTCCCAAATGTTGCCATGTACGCTGCAGCATATCCACATCAATTCGCTCAATAGCAGCTGTGATTCTTGCTTTTAAATCATCAATGTCTGTCACCCGCGTACATTTCTAAAAAACTTGTCAAAACGTAGTATCAAAAAAAAACTTAATGAGATTCTCTGTAAATTGGGACAACACTGGAATTTCTACACTTCATGGTTGACTTTAATAACAGCCAAAAATTGTACAGATAATTCTCGGACACCCTGTATATATATATATATACATACAGTGTGTATATACACTCTAAAAATGTCCCATGAAAGCCCTCTGAAATTTCAAAACAGATGTTAACAAACTGTCCTCTAGAAATATCGAAGGACTTTGTCCTTTTTTTTTTCAAAGCGAATGAGTTAAGCGAAAAGTGTCCTTTCAGAGCACTGCGAACTCAGCTGATTTTTTTTTATTTTAGCTACAATAATTAAATAGGAAATTTATAGTTTACTTCATAGTTTACACAAACAGGGTTCGTTATATCAAAACATTTTCAGTGCATCACTTAACTCGACCCCCACTTCCTTGCCATCAGAACTTACCTATTTAACGACGGGATTTTTTGTGGGTTAAGTTATGACTATGTTTATCTGAAACGTTCCCAATTTATACCAGTCGTCCATAAAGGGTTAGTAAAGTAAACACGCTCGGAGAAAATGTATTTATCTAACCATTAGATATAAGCCATCACCTTTGATTAAAATTTTTAAAACACAACTGAAATTATTGTACAAAACATGATAATTCCGATATTACATTAGATTAGCACATTAAATTACTTAATTAGTACGTACAATTATTAAATCAGTACATTAAATTGTACTTTTGTTAGGTTTGTACTCTGCCTTTTTTGATACGTGGGTAACTATGTTTTAAAGAACGCGAGGAACAGCTTTGTAGAAAATCCTAGGCAGCCACGGTGTGGCACAAATGATGATACACGCGTAATTAATAATAATTAAGTCGTACAGTATTGTAAGGAATGATAAAAAGTCTTCAGTTTAATATACTTTTGATATGATGTCTTTTAAATTTATTTATAAATAATATCGGTCTTTTTATTTGACGAATTCTCTTCATATATTCATATTTTAGGTAAAGAAGAGCACTTTCAAAGGACATAATACGTACTTCGAAATTCCTCTTCTTTGAAATACCTTACAAGATTTTACAGTGTCCTTCGATAATACTTTAAAATTTACGTGACAATGAAAGGAAAATTATAAGTACAATGACAGTCCTTTATTAGTATGCATACAATCAAAGAACATTTTTAAGAGTGTACATATATACATACATACTACTAGAATTGGTTTCCATTAAAATATTTGGTTGACCAGGTATAAATAAAACATTGTTAAGAACTATAAACAATGCAAGCAAAAAAAAAAATGCTTTCAGAGACATTTATTCTACTGGTTGCTCATTACTCTCCTCAAGAATTACAAAAGAAATTTTTTATTCCACTATGGATGTCAATGAATGCTTTTGTAACATGATATATATATATATATACACAGTGGTGTAGTGCTAAATAAAGAAGTGAGGGAACGCATTTTGAAAGTGTTATTCAGATGCGGGGGAGACAATGGCGAGCGCGGCGAGCCCATACAGCTGGGGGTCCGGGGGCACTGTAAGCTCCCCGGGAAATCTTTTGAAATCTGACCAATTTCAGGAATATTTTGAGGTCATATGCACTGGATATTAGGATATATTCCAAGGTTGAAGATGCAGTATTTCCAGTGTCATTAGATATACGACATCCAGTACGATCAATAAAAATAGCTAACAACTGGAATGATTAACTAAAAAAAAGTTAACAATGGTACGCCGTGGTGACTGTTTTCACTAGATCTTTATAGGCTAGCATTGCCTCAGTCGAAGCTAAAAGAAATGAAACAGTTAATGATTCTTTCTTATATTTCTTCTAGGGGTGGGAATTAAAATTTCATGACGTTAGAGATTTGTAAGTTCGGATTTATTTGAAATAGTGAGGGAACGCCGTTCTGTCTACCAAAAAAAGTAAGGGAACGCCGTTCCCACGCGTTCCCATAGCACTACACCACTGTGTATATATATAGATATATATATATATATATATATATATATATATATATATATTATCTTTCCAAACCATTGATTTGGCTACTAATAGACCAGTAGTCTCCTAAATTTCAAGCACAGCTGCAATATGTGCTTGCAAGTGGTATCAAGCAACTCTTTCCCATGAAACAGCTGTTGCTTTAACATTTGTTTGTCTTCAAGCGCTTGCATACCAGACATTCCAAGCACATTTTTTAAATAGCTTCGTGCTTGCAGACAAAATATGTAAAGTGAATTCTTAACATTCCTGAAATTTTTGCTTGCATGTGCTTGAGTTTTGTATAGTCCAAAAATATTTACATATTTTTAACTAAGTTTCATTTTAAATTTTAGACACTTATGCGTTCACAATACATTTCTTTTTAATATTTTTTGTAACCACTGTTTCTCATTAAATAGCGTATATTCATCATCTGAGGTTCTCCTCGGAAGAAGTGGCTAAGCGACAAAAATAAAAACGCCATAACCATAACTTTTGAAGATATTTCGACAAAATATCTTCAAAAGTTCAAAAGTTATAAAAGTTTCCAGTTGGTACAACTTTAACTACATTTTCTGCCGTTTTTTTCTTTTGTTGCTTGGCCATTTCTTCCTAGGAGGACCTCAATTATTAACAAAATTCTTATGAGTCGAGAGGAACGCATTTGAATATTACATCCGCACTTTACTTTTTCACTAAAAACCATATACTTGTCCTCGTCACAAAGAATGATTTCCGGTTTTTTTTACTGGTGCCTTCTGTGGACAAGATTTTTGCCTTGCGATTATAACATAATCGACATAAAAAATGTTCACGTGGCACGATTATCCACATTCACATTAGATACCCTAATGCCCACGTTTTATAAAGATGTTGCTTTATTTATTAAAAATTTATAAACAGTATCGAAACAGATACGACACCCCATTTGCTTTGTCATGTTACGCTTGAATTCATAAGGTTCATAGTTTGTATACGTTACGAAAACTCCCGCATCGTTTGATATATACCCAAAAATATATATATATATATATATATATATATATATACACACACACCCATAAATAAGATGACACAATAACTTTTGGTAAAAAGTTGTAAAATAATAATAATAATAAAATTTAAATAATAAAATTAATTAAATTTTTCAAACAGATTTTTGTATTTAAATATCTTGTTTGTGAAATAAGATGTGACGGCCATTGCATGCAACCACTTTCAAAGTTTCCTTTGCCAAGCCTTTTTTTGTATTTTTATTCCCTACATGGCAAAATTTTACTTTAAAATTATGTATAAAGCTCTGAAGATGTTCAAAGTATGTGAACGAAACGCGTCAGCAGAAAAAATGAAGACAGTATTCTTAGCATACTGCAAATTCTTATCTAGAGTTATTATTAAGAAACTCAGTACTGAAAATAAAAAACTACTCAGAATATTGGAAATTAAATGTAAATCCTTTATAAATAATAATAAATAATAATAATAATAATAATAATAATAATAATAATAATAACCTTTCAACCTTTCAAATGTTCCGTGCGATGATTTTTCATTTCACGAAGGTCAAACTTGTCGCCCCTCCTCTCGAGTTGGCCTGGTGAAGTAATGAGTTGGTTTCTTGTACTCTCCACCTCACCTAGTCAAGTACGCCCGGCTTATCGGGAATTGTTCTGAGCCAGGTGTCTAATTCTTTTGAAGATGTCCACTGCAACACCACTCGTGTTCCTTAGGTGTTTGGGCAGCTGATTAAACAGTTTTGGTCCTCTCACAACAAAACTATTTTCTTTCAGGGTTAAGGATGTTCCCTGTCTAGCCTTTAATTTGGGAATACGACATAGTCTTCCTTTTCTACTTTCCATCGCTGTTTGGGGAGTTACAGGGTTCAGAGTAAGATTAGGGACTACGGTAGTTTCTCCATTATTTTCCAAGTGTAAATAATGGTGCATCTCTCTCTCCTCCTTTCCAGTGAATATAGGTTTAATTCGCATAACCTTTCCCAGTAGTTTAGTTCTTTGCACCCATTGATCTTGGCTGTGAAGCTTCTCTGAATCCCTTCTAGTTGTCTAACGTCTTCTTTTTTATATGGGGATGTTAGGACTGAGCATTATTCCAATTTGGGTATGATCAGTGTTTTCAGTAGAGGAATCATTATATTCCTATCCCTTCGTTTAAAGGTTCTCAGTATCTGCTCAGTTACTCTCTTTGCTCTGTTTACTGCTATCTTATTTTGTGTCAGTCATTACAACCCCTAAATCTTTTGCTTTAGAATTTCTCTGAATTTCCTGTCCAATTTAGGTATAATATTCCATGGATTTTAGATCCTATCATTTTTCCGTACCGTATCAGCTGAAATTTGTCAGTGATAATGATGATAATAATAATAATAATAATAATTTTATTTTTATTATATATATATATATATTATTATTATTATTATTATTATTATTATTATTATTATTATTATTAAATTCGCAATTTACAAAACGCAATCGCAAGTAATCAAAGAATTCATTTTACTAATTTTGCTTGCAAGCACTCAAATATTTAAAAAATGTGATTGGAATGTCTGGTATGCAAGCGCTTGAAAGCAAGCACCAGGTGTTTCGCGTGAAAGACTCGCTTGATACCGCTTGCAAGCATAAAAAGACAAGCAGATGGTGCAGCTGTATTTGATTTTTTATGAAGACTGTTGGCAGGAAATCAGTACTTGAAAAGGCAACACACACACACACACACACACAAACACACACACACACACACACACACACACACACACACACACACACACACATTTTAAAATTTTTAATAAGAAGTAATGAACCAGTGGAATATAAACTGAAATTAATTACTCTAAAAGGAATTTTGTTTGCTCTGCTTGACTTCAATTCTTTAATTATGCAAGTATTCGAATAGAATACTTGCACATTATCATTCTGTCTATATATATATATATATATATATATATATATATATATATATATATATATATATATATATATATGTGTGTGTGTGTGTGTGTGTGTGTGTGTGTGTGTGTGTGTGTGTGTGTGTCTGTGTGTGCGTGTGTGTTTTTCGTGTTTTTAAAGAAGAAAAACTGCACGTCGTGGAAAGCAAGCTCTGTGATTTGATTCTGTTCGTATTTTATGCTTAGAAGCAAAAAGACAATAAACATTTTGTCGCTTTTATTTTATAATAATAAATCTTTTATTTCATTTGAAACGCTTTTCCATTCTTTAGTTTGCTTCCATAATAGAGATTCCACACTCAAACATCGAGTTTTTGACGGAGTTTAAGAACACTGGTTTCATTATTTGGTGGATAAGCTTTCAGACACGCATTTTTTAGTGCTTGCTTTATCAAGGACATACCATATATAAAGAAAAAGTGACAAATACTAAAAGTAACAAATAAGACAACAGCAAAGTAATTTTCACGAATCATTTATATCTCTTTTTCGTGTCAAGGTTGTGGCTTATATATATATATATATATATTATATATATATATATATATATATATATATACTGTGTGTGTGTGTGTGTGTGTGTGTATATATATATGTAGAGAGAGAGAGAGAGAGAGAGAGAGAGAAAGAGAGATTATTTCGGAAATATGATACTCGTAGTATTTTTACTTGTCAAAATTTTTCATGGCAAATAAAGATTACAGTGTATACCGTATCAACTATTTCTATGTTAAATATATTTGAAATCACATATGTGCAACACATGCAAGCAAATATCTCAGAAATGCAAAGAATATACTTCATAAAATTTGCTTGTAAACACCGAGTTATTTAAAAAATGTGCTTGGAATGTCTTGTATGCAAGCATTTTAAGGCAAGCAAATTTTAAAAGCAGCAGCAGTGTCCGAAGAAAGAAATGCGTGTTGTCGTTCGCAAGCATACAAAGCCACCATATAAATGTCTTAATTTTTATCTTCTATTTTTAATAGGAAAATCAGTGCACACACACACACACACACACACACACACACACATATATATATATATATATATATATATATATATATATATATATATATATATATTATATATATATGTGTGGTGTGTGTGTATATATATACACACACTGCATATATAAATTTTTATCTCCTATTATTAATAGGAATCATCGCACGGAACATTCGAAAGGTTGAAAGGTGTGTATATATATGTATATGTATATATATATGATGAATAAAACCACGAAGGAAAGGAAACACAGAATGGTGCCCAAGCGCTTTCGTCTAATGACATCCTCAGGAACACTGAAGTACATTGGTTGGAAACAATTCATTTGGTCATGTGCTAAAAATCGATAGTTTTTCCTTACAAATTTGTATGCTCCTCCCACAATCCTTTAATTTTTAATTTGTATGTTTATTTCTCCGTTTATTGTGTATATATATATATATATATATATATATATATATATAATATTTTTTTCTGTAACCTATATATAGGCTGTAACTCTTTATGTACTTCAGTGTTCGTGAGGATGTCATTAGACGAAAGCGCTTGAGCACCATTCTGTGTTTCCTTTCCTTCGTGGTTTTATTCATCATAAATATTTTTCACGTATTACTTTCGTGAAATAATTTTCTATATATATATATATATATATATATATATATATATAATGCTAAGAATATGAAGACTGTCGTCAAAATTCTTAACATCTTTATTTGATGCAAGCGTTTCATTCCATCAAAGAAACATCTTCAGTAAGCTAAATTTAATAAATAAAAAATTAAAAAATTTAATTATAATTATAATTAAAATTTAAAAGAGAAGTAAAACAAAAAAAAATAAAGAAGTACAGAATAATATGTACGTAAAAATCGTATTATAAACATTGTGGGAAAAACAAAAACAAAAACACACCTTCAATAAGAGAGCGGAAAGAGACTGGAGCCGCGTTAAAGAG
>JAJOZX010004292.1:270000-406573 GCA_023014485.1 Bathynomus jamesi
TTACTGTCAGTGTATTTAAATACACTCTCCTTCAGTACACAAATGCATGCAGGAATCAGTTGAATGGAACCTTTTAAAATCGAACGATTCGCTCTTGCCCCTCTTTTATGCCTAAAAAAAAATAATTTAATCGCCGTAGCAAAAGTTTCTCAAGTAATTTTGAGAAGCAGAAAGCAACAACAATAAGCTTGTAATTATCGCTGGATATAATATATATATATATATATATATATATATAGTACTTAAAAAAAACACTTTATTTATGAAGAATTTCTCAGAATAAATTCACAGTAATACATGTACATGTCTGTCGATATTATTATGGACAAAGAACATGTTTTTGAACTTTGAGCTCAACATTTTTAAGAACAGTACACAACTAATTTTATAAATTGATTAATGCCCATGGAAGGGACATCTTGAGGATAAGGATTCTTTTATTAATAATTCCAACAATAATTAATAGAAAAATATTAAATTATATTTTTAAAAGGAAATAAAGTTTTTGTTAACGAATTACGAAGGAAGAAATTTTGTTTTGAAATTTTTAATTTTTAATTTTTCTGAAACGATTAAGAATGAAGAAGAGTCAAAATTGAAATTAAAATTTTGCAAATAATTCCGACCAAACTGAGAGGAAAAGTGAAAATTGGCATTTAAAGAGAATAATTATATCATATAAAAAAGACTGCGAGACATATATTAATTTTAACAGAGATAAAATGCTTAAACGTTAACATTCTAAGAGGCACTTTTCAGGTCAGTGGCACAGTGTCACAAAAAAAAGTTTCAGAGAAAGAATTGATAAAAATACTGTAGAATGGAGTGTTTGGTAAAAGCGGATTTTTAATATTATTTTTAGGAAGAAAAATCGAATATGAGAAGGAATTTTTAAGAGTTAAAACTAATTCCTGTTAAAACACTCGCAAATACTCTCCATGCAAACTCATTGGAAGCGCATGCAAGCAGGAAGGAATTTGAAAAATGCCAAATATTCGGCTCATAGACAGTGCTTGCAAGCAGAGAGATATTTCAAGAATGCGATTGGTATGCTTGGTATGCGTGCAAGCAATTCAAGGCAAGCAAATGTTAAAGCAGCAGCTGTTTCGTGGGAAAGTGTTGCGTGCTTGATACCGCTTGCAAGTATAAAAGGCAAATCAGGCGTGTGCGATGCAGCTGTACTTAGTTACTTATGGTTTGATAAAAAATATTGATTGGTAGTATAATGGCAAACACACACACACACACACACACACACACACACAGTTTCGGAAAAAAGTCCACCTAGAATCGTAACATTTCTAAGACGCATAAAAAATTACTAATTGGTAATGATTGGGTTTTGTTCATTCAAAGAAAAACAAAAACAGAATATGACCATTACCAATTATTAATTTCTTATGCTGTTTAGAAATTTTGTTTCTTGGCGAATTTTTTAACGAAACCGACTGCATATATATTATATATATATATAATATATATATATATATAGATGAAGATGAATATCCCACATATATATATATATTATATATACAGGGTGTCCCGTAAGTTTGGACCCATAGGGAAAAATAAAAAATTACAAAATAGTCCAAAAATTTATTACATAATCTGTTCAAAGTGTCCGCCGTTGTGTCGCACACATAGTGAAGACGCAATCTCCACTGCGACAGCACTTTCTGAATCACAGTCGCAGAAATTTCTTGACACGCCTCCACAATGCGTGCTTTAAGGTGGGAAAATGTTCTGAAGTTTGACCTCGTACACTTTGGCTTTCAAGTGGCCCCACAAATAAAAATCATAATAAAAAAATAAAAAAAAATAATAATAATAAAATAATAATAATAACATAATAAAAAATATATAAATCCCTATGGGTCCAGACTTACGGGACACCCTGTATATATATAATATATATATATATATAATATATATATATGAAGATGACAATCCCACATATATATAATATATATATATATATATATATATATATAAATAAATAAATAAATTAAATTAAATAAATAAATAAATAATAAATTAAATAAATAAATAATAAAATAAAATAATAATAATAATAAAATATTATTATATTATTATTATATATTATTATTATTATATATATATGGGAATGAACTCAGACTCTATCATATATATATATATATATATATAATATATATATATATATATATATATATATATATATATATATATATATGAAGATGACAATCCCATATATATATATACCTTTCAACCTTTCAAATGTTCTGTGCAATGATTTCTCATTTCACGAAGGTCAAGCTTATTGCCTCTCCTCTCGAGGTGGCCTGGTGAAGTAGAGAGTTGGTTTCTTGTGCTCTCCACCTCACAGAGGTACGCCCGGCTCATCTAGAATTGTTCTGAGCCAGTCGTCATATATATGTGTGTGTGTGTGTGTGTGTGTGGAGTTTATGATACTTTATGAGAGTTTGAACGACGATCCATCGACCTGCGGTCTTCCCCTCTGCAGCATCACACCGCAAATGCATGATTTCGTGGAGGAGAGAATTTCTTTCTGATCTCTCCCTACCCTCGTAGCCAGCCACGCATGGCTCGTGAGGGACTTTGCGAAAGAATTTGCCCGGGTGGTTCTTGAAAGTATTCAGGTTGCATAAGATAGTATGGTAATTGTTCTTTATGACGAAAGTGAACTTGAAGAGGGTTTATGTTAATATTGAAATATATAAAATGACATTTACGATAAGTTTCTAACAAAATATCCTTAAGCATTGAATGATATTCAAGCAAAAATTATGCCTTCGGAAAAGCGGGTGTCTTCTTTCGACGTACTCTGTTTTTTTGTGCTTGGAAGCTGTCAGAATTTTTGTTTTCAATTTTCTAAAGATTTTTCCTTTCATGTATAGAACCTTTCTTTGCCTTGCTTTCACTCAAGCAATTGCGTACCAAATTTGAAAGGCACATTTTGTATTGTTTCTTCATCAAGCACAATGGATTCTGTAATTTATGTTTTATTTATTTTGCTTTATTAATGCTTTTGTGCTTCTAAATTTATCTTCGTGAAAACTTCAAATTTAAGGGTAATAAAATTAAATAAATTTTGATAACATGAAATTAAAATTTGACAATTAAAATTATTGTTTTAATAAAGATTTTTAAATTTTAAACTATTTTTTAGGTTTGTTGGAAACGTGAATGGAATCGACAAAATGCAAGCGCTTGCCAAAAAAAAAAGGGTTTCAAGCCTGTCAAAAATTAGTCTCATAGATACTGCTTGCAAGCATACAAATATTCAAAGAATGTGCTTGGAATCTGTCGTATGGAAGCACTTCAAGGCAAGCAAACGTTACAACAGCTGCTTCAATGAGAGAAAGTTGCTTGTTTCCGCTTGAAAGCATAAAAAGCATAATGCAGCTGAACTTGATTTTTTTTAAGGATGTTCTAATGCAGCCGAGAAATGAGAAAACGAAAGGCATAAGGAAATTGTAGACACCAATCGATCAGGAAAATACTCCTGGGTGGGGGACGTTAGGCAGGAGACAGGGAGTGTTAGAACCCCCGTTTCTCATGAAACTCTCCTCCTTATCTGATCTTTTTCTGTCTCTCATCTACCCTGTGATCGGTCCAGCATCCTCCCAAGTACACACTTCTCCCTCTATTCCTCATTACGCATACATGCATCTTACACACTACACATTATTTTCAAAATGAAAATGAAAATTATTAAGAATAATATTTACAGTTTGTCTCTCTTCTCTTTCTATAAAAGGGGGGGGACGTTTCTGCGGGCGTTTAGAACCGTAATACATACAGTATATATATAATATATATATATATATATCCCTTTAACGCCAGTTATGAGTGCATGTATTTGAAACGCTACGAGTTTGTACCAGTTGTTCATAGAGGGTTATATATATATATAGTTATGCATCAAACTCGTGAACCTATGAAGGATGTTTCGGCAGTGCACAGCCCTCCTCAGTTACATATTTTGGGAAAATCGTAAATCTTTCGAATATACTTTCATAGTATGAAATGAATAACAAAAAACCCTTATTGAGAAATGAAAAAAAAAAGTCTTTTTAAATACTTCAAAGTTTATGATTACTTTTTACTTTTCTAATAAAAGTTACTTTATAGAATCACCTACATTACTTGTAGGCTAACTGTAAACCAAAAATCAGAGTGTGAGAATCTGTTGAATTTTGGAAATACGAGTAAATTTGTCTACATCTAAATCTCGGTAATATCTTTAAAAATGTTTCAAACAACAAACATTTTTTCAGTTTTGCTTCCAGTTTGTATGAAGGCGTTTTTGTTATTATTATTATTATTATTATTATTATTATTATTATTAGGAAAATATTTGAAGAGTTCTTTTGGATATTGAAGTAAACAAGTAGTCGAATACAAACGAATTCAAATCACAATTTTTGGAAATAAATTTTTTTTGTCTTATTCACACCGATTTGCTTTTAGATGCTTGTTTTCATGTTTAAATAAACCGTTTTTATAAAGAAGTTATGAGATCTATAAAATTTGAAATAATAGTTTAATACATATTCATGGTTAAAAATATACATCAATTTTCACTTCATTTCTTGTAAATTGTAAACTAGTATTTAAATGAAAATATATATTGTAGCTTTATAGTTAGGTTAAACCTGCTTGGATTAAGTTAATTCTGGTTAGGTTAGGTTAGTTTTCCTGGGTTAGACCAGACTGCATTTGATTAAGGAAGGTTAGATTAGCTACTGATACTGGTTTCTACCATTGTCAGTATATAGATAAGATACAAACTGATACACAACAAAGTCAGGCGTGACTGTGTCGTACGGACGCCGTTGTTCTTTGTGTGTGTGTGTGTGTGTGTGTGTGTGTGTGTGTAATCCACCATCCTTCTGAATCCCTCTATAATTATGCATATCGAACGCGTGAACCTTGTAAAGATGTGATTCGATTCTTAAGGACAGACCTCCTCAGGTAAAAATATTTTGCTTCTGCTTTTGATGCAAGAATTACATACTTGCAGAGAGCGGGGAACACGTTTTGTATGATGAAAAGAAATTTAAAATAGGATGAAATGTATTTACATAACCGTTGTTTGCTTGCATAATGTTCAAGCACGCACTGCGCGTCCTGAAAAGCAGGTGTGTGTGTGTGTGTGTGTGTGTGTGTCTGTGTGTGTGTGTGTGTGTGCTCAGTTTATGTTTGAAGGTGGTCAAAACCATTATCCATCTCTTCTCAGCAATTTTTTCATCTAACCCAACTATAGCCGTATACCTTGAATTTGCTTGGATACATTTGCTTGCGCACCACAAACTCGAATAGCGTATTTTAAATTCGTAACTGCTTGATGAAGCACAGATACAACTCTTTGAAATTTGATGATTTGTTTTTAAATTTTTTTTATAATTTACACTTTCACAAACAAAAAATTCTTGTTCGAATTTTAATATCAGTTTAAGAAATAAGAATTAAACCCTTAATTAGATATTTTCTGAGCATTAATTAAATAGTAACATTTAAGCATAATTTTTTGTTAAAATTATTTCTTTAATTGCGAAACTTCTTCGAAAATTTTTGGATCCAAATACGCGTCAGAGAAGTATACGCGAGTATCAACTTCTGGAATCTGGTGCCAAGATGGCATTCTAAGCGTGGATTTCCTAATAATGATAAAGTTTTATTGGCGTAACAATTTTAAGTCTGTAGCATTTTCTTACCAAAAATCGGTCCGTCGACAAAAATCTATAGAAATTTCCGGGCACGGGAAAAAATGTAAAGAACCGGGTTTCCCGTTATATTCTCTTACGGGAGCGTGTCGGGCCCCCTGACTCACCCGGCCCGGGACATCTGTACTACAGTAGCTGCTGCACTCACCTGCCAGTTGCCCTATACCAACCCTGCAAATAGCGAGGAATGTGGGAAAGAAAATCATTAAAAAAAACTAATTTTTACGGTTTTAACGAAATCACTTTGTAGATTTAAGTTATTTATAATTTTTTGCGCATGCGCATTTTAATGGCGATATTTGAATATTAACTCTTTTTCATAATTAATAATGTCAAATGTATTGGAAATAATGTGAAATTTCTGTAAAACTTAATATACAATTAACAACTCATAATTATATATTTTTTGCTTGTCCGTTTTTATTTTTTTTTATTTTTTTAATATTTTTGTGAACATTTTTCTGTATCCATTTCCACAAAATCGTTGGAAAGACTTTAGAATTAAGCAGGATTTTGTATATAGATCTGTGACTTTCTGATAACTAACTGCATTAGGTTAACATTAGTTCACTTTGAACAGTTAGAGAAATATTTAAATTTAACCAAACCCACCTTGAAGAACTTCCGCTTGGTAGACAGGCAATATTGCGTCACAATGAAATAAATAAAATAATTTGTGTATTTGTTTCCGATGTACCCACCCACACCATCTCAAAATGGGGTGGGTGGGTAATAATCAGTCAGGAAGGCCAGAAAGTGTCGCAGTGCTCAGGCCAGGCTATTATTGCGGTCCATTCCTTGATTACACAAGCCTGCATTTCAAACCAAAGTATAAGATGTTTTATTTCTATTACATAATCTTATACAATTTTGCCATGCTGATTTCAAATTTCACAACTATTTTTATGTATCACGTCAGGATTTTTCACAAAATATAAGTCAGATATATTCATAGTATGTATTAAACAACTAAATTTCCAAGAGTACAAAATTATAAGAAATACGAAGACAATACATTCCAAAGTAAATTCATCTTTGATAATTTTGATACATAATAGATCAATCATGATTGATCAGTAGGAGAAAATCGTCGTTTGTTTGCTCGCTTCTTGCGCTACATTTCTTCCGAACCTTCCCTTATCAGACCAGCAGTAGTCTGCCATCATGTTGACACCCCACCTTCCTTGGTATCTTTTTTCCATAGTCTTTATATTCTGGTATAAATATAATTAATAAATTATTCTATACGTATATATTGTACACATATATTGCATAAGTGGGTGTATGTCTATATACCACCCATACAAAATGGGTGATAGGTATTTGCCAAAAAACTGTACGTGATGAGAAAAAATGGATGTGATTTTTGGATTCAGCACACCTGAATTAACAAAAAACAGTTATGTATGTTGAAATATCAGGTATGTTGCGGATCGAGGTACTTTCGTCTAAAACACTTTCGTCTAACGCAGTTTAATCTAAAGCACTTATGTCTAAAAACACTTTTGTCTAAAAGCACTTTTGTCAAAAAGCACTTCCGTCTTAAAGCACCTTCGTCTAACGCAGTTTAGTCTAAAGCACTTTTCAAAATCATTTAAATTATTCATAATAAAAGGGAGAAAAAAAAGAAATACCATTAAAAGCATTTATTTTCGCGAATTAAAATCGTAATGAATGTTGTAAAAGTATAAACAAAAACTAAAATTATAAGCTATTAGAAGGATTTTACTTAATTATAATCAAGGGTATGCGCAATACCACGAAGGTAGTCTTCTATAGATCTGTTTCGATAGTCTGCGACAACTGTACGTATTCTTTGTTCCCTGATTACAGCTGTGGAATTTTTTCTATTAGTAACTGCTCCAGCGCGGAGTTGTGCAACTCTAGCTTCTATAATTCTTTCTTCCCTTCGTAGTGCATCAAGCACATGATAAAAATTAGAGTTAGCTCTAACTAGAACGCCAAATCGCCTATGCCAGGCTTCTACAGAGTTGTTTGTGCGAGCACGACCTTGGAGTGTGAGTTCGTAAACGTTCCATTCAGATGGAGGAAATAATGGTTTTGATCGTCTACCGTTTCTTCGAAGTTTTCCTAACACATAAATTTCCTCTACATAGTGAAGGAGAGGCAACGCTTCTTGTGGTGCACTTTGCTGCAGTTGTTCTAGTCCCTGAGATACGTCGTCGACAGGCAGAAATGCCAACGCATTCACCATTCGGCAGAACAATGAAAATTCTGGATTGCTATTATAAAGTGTTGTTAGTTCTAAATGTTGAATTTTCCTCCAAGTATTCTGGCAAAAATGAAACAAGCAATAATTTACTTGAATATCTCCAAAAACACGTACAAATGCATTACGAGCAGCCAATTCAAAGTCGATGCTTACATTCGTAATTTCAGCTTGAAACTCGTGAGATTCCATGCATTCAACCAGCGCATGCAACATTTTAACGTAAAGTTCTTCTGATTTTCCTGGCAAGAACATGAATGCTAGAGGATGTATTTCGCCATAACTTTCCCCATGTATTGTGTAAATTTGATAAAAACTGTTTGGGCACGTTTCAAAAGTGCCATCTGCATACCAATGCGAACATATGGATAACTGTTTCAGGGATGAAGGCGATGAAAATAGCAACATTCTCTCTGGATCATCTGGCCCACTATCATGAATTAGCCATTGGTCTCCTCCTATTGTAGTGGTAAATCGACCTTGAACATCTATCTCGGCTAACGTGGTCGGAAGTTTAGGTAATTGCCGATTTCTTTCTTTCCGGATAATACGTTTTATGTTTGACGTACTAGGAAGCAACGGTAAGGCTGATCCTGGTAGCTCACTAACTATTTCGGCAATAATAGCAGCAGGAGCTTCTGATGTGGAGTTCGCTTTTTCTCGAAATTTCTCTTGTGCTTTCAACACATCAATTCTTGCGACACTTCCTGCGTGGTTATGCTCAGAACTTGACATTACTTTTAAATTTTTGCTTAAAACAAGCCGGCTTGGACAACTACGATATTCGCAACGCCAATAAGTAACATTTGTAGTAGCATTATTTTTCGTATAATAATATCCGCAGTGGCACAGTTTGTCTTTACAACGTTTTGTTTTAACAAAGTTTATCTCCTGTTCCATTAGGGCTTGAATTAAAACAGAAGTAACAAATAGAACGTCGTAAACAGCAGCAAACGAGGACTGGCTTACAAACTTTAAGTGTGTATAATTTAGGTTATGTATTGTTGTTGGTTTGTTGTTAGGCTGGTTCATTTTTTCGGACCAGGCCGGCTTCTTTTGGAAGCTTCGCAGTTTAAAGGGTTTTAGACAAAAGTGCTTTAAGACGGAAGTGCTTTTAGACGAAAGTGCTTTTAGACAAAAGTGTTTTTAGACATGTGCTTTTAGACGAATGTGCTTTAGACTAAACTGCTTAGACGAAAGTATTTTAGACTGAAGTGCCGTCTCCCGTATGTTGCATACCAGTGATTTTATTATTGCCACTACCATACCATCCCGGAGTCGAGCTCCCAATCTCACTATCTTCGCTTCGATTACAACGAAACGATGTTACCCAGTGAGCCACGGGCGTGAGCTGGCCATTCATATACAAAGAATGGATTTTTCAATTTATAATCAGAACGTGACAAAGCGTTCAATAGTTGAAGTAATGACACATATAAAAGGAATCGTTTTTCACTTTTGCTTTCACTGTTTCTATCACCATCATTGAATTTCTATCATGGGAAAAGTTTAGTTAAACAAATTCCCAAAGAACTATTAATTATTTAAATATGTAACCATCCAACTGGAAAAAGTGAAACAGCGCAACATCATTCTATCTACTTATAGACCTGTTGGTGTACCGTGTGTGTGTGTGTGTGTGTGTGTGTGTGTGTGTGTGTGTGTGTGTGTGTGTGTGTGTGTGTGTGGTTTGTCTAAAAGTTAAAACAAAGAAATAAATCCATTTCGTCAACATAAAACAAATTAATTTAAAGATAATATAAAAAATGACAGGGAATTTGACCATCAGCATTTAGTCTACTGTATATTTCGAATTAATTTTTTCTTTACTCTTCTGTGTCGTATGTTTTCATATAATCGTATATTGAATTTTATATAAATTTGGTATATATTATATATTTATTTCATATGATACAAAAAGTATATCGGTCAATCAAATCAAATTAACATTCTCCTTTATGCTAATCTCACGATATATTTTTAATGTTTGAAGAGACTAAAAAATGTAATATTTTTGCTTGATTTTTTTTTTTTGCTTTCCGTTTTGACGACCTAAAAGATATATTCCTTCGTGTTTCGATAAATTCTTGGGTTGAGTCGTTGAACCATGGCACGTGAACACCTCGCTGTACGTTTATTTTTCCAATATTTGTGAACAGCTCATTTCAAACTCTATTATTTGACTGAGTGAAGGTTAAACGACATAACGTTTGTCTCACTGTTGTCTCATAAACATTTTTCATTATATATATATATATATATATATATATATATATATATATACACATTCAACTGCAAAGAACACGCAGTATAAATAACGTAAAGAACGACGCTTGTATAGGAGATATTCCGCGCAAGACGAGAGAGAGAGAACGAAACAAATGAAAAAATGAGGTAACCACCCGGGAATCGAACCCGGGATCTTCCAATTGCCGGTCAGATGCGATACCATTACACCATGGGCCTCACTCTTCCAAATGCCGTAATTCTTCTACATACTCGCAGAAACCAATGCCCCAAGGGGGCACCTCCCGCATGCCGTAACATTATATACATTCAACTGCAAAGAACACGCAGTATAAATAACGTAAAGAACGACGCTTGTATAGGAGATATTCCGCGGAATATCTCCTATACAAGCGTCGTTCTTTACGTTATTTATACTGCGTGTTCTTTGCAGTTGAATGTATATAATGTTACGGCATGCGGGAGGTGCCCCTTGGGGCATTGGTTTCTGCGAGTATGTAGAAGAATTACGGCATTTGGAAGAGTGAGGCCCATGGTGTAATGGTATCGCATCTGACCGGCAATCGGAAGATCCCGGGTTCGATTCCCGGGTGGTTACCTCATTTTTTCATTTGTTTCGTTCTCTCTCTCTCGTCTTGCGCGGAATATCTCCTATACAAGCGTCGTTCTTTACGATATATATATATATATATATATATATATATATATATATATATATATATACACACAACTGAGTGTTCCATACCCTATACCAGTGGTGGCGAACTGTTTTTTGCTGGCGGGTTGTTTTTGTTACGTTTGATTTTTAAAAACGGGAAAATGGGTCACAATAATTTATTTACTTACTATTTTTAGTGAGAAACTTGTTGGATTTTAGCTGGTAATGTTTTGATCCGATGTTCATATTTAGTTGTCTTTAGACTCACACACGCAGCAAAACGACTGTTCATACGAATAACATGGACCAAACATTGTTAGCAGAGCTAATGCTAGCTTTTTCATTGATGCAAAAGAATTTGGTAACGAGTTTCATTCTGCAAGAATAAATTCTCTACTCTTTCTATTGATTGTTGTCCTCTGGTTACACCCAAAATTGACGACTCCAATTCCTTTTCTTGTAACTTCAGATTAAGATCAATAAATTTAGCCTTCCATACTGCACTTTCTTGGAAGTCAACTAATTCCATACGTATACTATACGTTTAAAAACGTTTCAATGTGTATCAACTATTTATTTCGGTGGGAGAATAAAATAATTTTAAAACTGTAAGGCAGAAAATATTAAAAATTAAAATCATATTTTATTTAAATAAGAGCTCGTGGGTCACTAAAAATTGCCTCGTGGGTCAGTACTTCACCCGCGGGTTAGTGGTTCGCCATCATTGCCCTATACTATAACAACTGATTGTGAAGTTTTGAACACGATGAGCAAGTGACGTAAAGCATCGGCATTTAAAGATAAACACTTTTTCCAGAACAATATACAGTGTGTATATATATATATATATATATATATATATATATATATATATATATATATATAGAGAGAGAGAGAGAGAGAGAGAGAGAGAGAGAGAGAGAGAGAGAGAGAGAGAGGGAGAGAGAGAGAGAGAGAGAGAGAGAGAGAGGGTAAAAAATGTTTACTCCTTTTTTGTGTGTGCTTGCATGAAACTGAAGCAAAATATGGATATCGTGGAAAGCAAACTCCCTGCTTTTATTTTGCTCTTTTTTTATGCTTGAAAGCAGTCACAATAATAGTTCGTTGCCTTTATCCTGCTAACGATTATTTACTTTCATTTAACCACTGCTCCATATCTTTAATTTGCTTGCATACCAGAGATTTCACTCGTATATCAGATTCCTACTTGCGCAAGTGCACTTGTTTAATGATCTGGAGAATTATATTTTTGCAGGCAAGTGATTGCATGCAAGAGACTCTAGTCACATTTTTTTATATTTTCTTAATCAAGCATATTTTGGTTTTAAAAGGGAGTGAACTGCATAAAGTAACTCTGTGTGTGTGTGTATATATATATATATATATATATATATATATATATATATATATATATATATATATACACTACAACTCAGAATGGTTCCCTGAGAAACTTTTATGTTACACACTGATCGTGCATGGAACGAGGAACTCTTCTGGGAAAATTAAGTCCACTATCGTCCGAATAAGTAATGGTAAAGGACAAATACTAACCTCTTCCTTTTTCATGATGGAAGCCCAACGTGGGCAGCGGGTCACTAGCAAAGAGGCCCAAAATTAAACTACTTAGATTGACAACGTTTCATTAATAACTCCTGGCCATCATCGGATCACTTTGAAGAACAACGTTTTAATCCTTTGTTGGATATCGGACACCTGAATTATTTTATTGTGGCTAATGCCAGACGATTATACGATTCATTTTTAGGGAAACTCTTTACAAAAAGGGTCAACTTTGGTGTTGTTGCTGAGCTTCCAACTCCTTAATATCTAAATTATTTCACATCCAATTATATTGCTCCTTGTTTATATTTAATTCTTCAACAACGGATTTTTTTGTTGAGTTAAGTTATGAATGCGTGTATTTGAAACGTTACCAATTTGTACCAGTCGTCTGTAAAGGGTTAACAGTCCTTTATAAATGTGGTAAATAATAACAATGTTTGGGAGTGTTTAACCTCCTTCGTATCGGTCAAAAAGGTCATGTAACGGAGGACACCTACAGATTTAGGTAAGATCCGTTCCATCCATGAGTCACTACATCATCTAAACGCGAAGGACAATCAACCATCCAACAACTGATCGGACCCTACGTCGCTCACCCTCACTGATCTAATGGAAATCGATTGGTGTTTCGACACGCACGAATAGCCCTTTACTAATTATAAAAAGAGGTTATGGTACAACTCTAAATTTGGTTTATAACAGACCTTTCAGAATGCTGCATAAATTACCTCCAAGATGCTCAGCTTCGCAAATGTTCGTTAACCACAATGTCTCCAATCTCCCGGAGGTAACAAAACGTGCGCAGTACAGTCTAATCCAAAGAATTCAAAATTCAAACAATCCAACTGTCCTCCAAGCTATTCATCAGTCCAGTTTTATATCTTCTAAATTATAGGCTTCATGGTAGGAAAATATCTGTCTATACCTTCGCTTAACATCGTTAATAGTATTTTTATTAGTTCTATTTTTATTTTTAGCCTAATTTTGTTTTTTCTTTTTATCATTACTGCATCATTACTGTATACTTTATTCAACAGTACACTTTCCTGACGAGGTGTAATACAGAATACAGGAAAGACGATCTTGGAATCGCTTTTCAATTTTTTCTTGTTGGTGTGCGTCATTTATATATTTCACGTGTTTAATTGTGAAATTTATATATATATATATATATATATATATATCAGAGTCCCACCATAGTTATGCATATCTAAATATCGAAAATGTGAACCTTTTAAAGAATGTTTTGATAGTGAAAGGCAGACTTCCTCAGGTAAATATTTAGGGTAAATCTTTAGATGGCGCTTTGAAAGTATCACAAATAACACAATTAAAGTAGGAAAAATATATAAGCTTTTCCTCAACCTTTTTCGTAATAAAAATGCTTTATTGAAGTAAATTATAGTTATGGAATTTACTTAACGTAGCCAAATTTTAATATCTTTTTAATTGTTTTAAGTAGCGTGATGAATTATTAAAATCGAATTACTCGAATATTTTCAAAATTTGAAGAAATATTGAATAAAGAAACTGTTATTACAAAATGAATTTATCGTCATCAAACTGAAATCGCTCCAATATTATGAGAAATGCTCCAGAAAGGAACATTTTCACTCGTTCTTCCAGTTTTTATCGAGGGACTTTTTTTTATGTAAATATGCTTGCTCAAGCAAACATCTGAAGAATGTTATACAGATATTCAACTGGAAGCAAATGTATAGTAAAATAGTTTTTGCTCAAACCAAAATTTTGCTTTCGGTTGCTTTCAAGAGTAAATAGTCACTTTTTAAAGAACACTTCTATTTGATAAATGTGGTATGAAATTATTCATTCAATTTTTAAAATGAGTCTGAAATACTATGAATGAATTTTAAAGTGTTACTTGCAAGCACAAAACTATTCCGAAAAGAATTTACAATATCTTGCATGCAGTCACTTCAAGTCAGGAAAACGCTAAGGAAACAGATGTTTCATGGAAAAGAGTTGCTTGTTACTGCTTGCAAGCATAAAAACATGCCAGCGTGTGATATGCCAGCAATAAAAAAAAATTAGACTAACACGAACTTAGATGTAGCTCGTAGCGTAAACTAACCCACGTTTTGTTATATTCTTCATACTTTTTTTTTTACTTGCGTGTCTGTAGTTTGCATGGTATGACAGTGTTTGGGTTAAGACTGTATTTGCATGGTTTGTAAGCGTTCTTATTTTACTTCTTTTCATCTTTCACCCCTTTCCTATTCTCTTCGACTATTTTTCCGACTTGTTGGCAGTGGCCGGCGGATGATGATGATGATGATGATGGCGAGTCTTTCTCTCTTTTTCTGAATAAATGTTAACTCACGAATGATAGGTTTTGTTACTTACTTAACCCTTTATTCTCTTCTTTTAACCCCCTACTCTCTTCTTTCTCTCGGGCTAACCTTAGAGTGAATCTTAGGGTCTTTGTTAGCCTTAGCTTCTGTAAATCTGTAGATTATAAAGTTTAATTGATCCACACAAACCACCGCTTTTAAAATTTAAATTGTTCCATTTGCACCGATGACGGAACGATTTCTCGATAAAACGAATGGTCCGTGTTCGCTTTCTGGACCGATTTTGAACCAAATGTATTTTAGTGCCAATGTAATTGGTACAAAATTTGTTCAGTAAAATGTTGTAACTGTTTCTATGATGGATCATTCGTTCTACCAATAAATCGTTCCCTTATCGGTTCACCAAATGAAGCGATTAAATTTTTAATATCGTTGGTCCGTACGAATTAGTTAAACTTTAAAGTATATCTCAAATATTCACCGGGAAATTAGAAAATAAAATTCGATTGCATTTTATCGTTTGACTGTTATAAGCAATTGCATGCATGCAAGCAAGCATTGGAAACCTTTTTACTAGTCCCAAATATTTCACTAAAATCTAACTCGAAACGTGGATGACATTTTGAAATTGTAGCTCACGCTCTCATTGTACGCAGTGTGAATGCGTGCAAGCGTATGAATGCATCGAAACTTGGGATTTTTATCAGAAAACGTTTGGCAATAGATTTCAGTCATAATTTGTGATAAGAATTATTTGCTTGCGAAAGGATTTCATTTTTTTTACCTTGCTTTTAAATCAAATATTATTGAATTAATTCAAATGAACATTTTTTCAACATATTCCTGTTCAGCAAATCATCACGTACGAATTTATATTAAATTTAATTATAGCATTAAATCATTGTTAAAATTCAATTTATTTTGTATACCAACAAAATATTTATAAAATTTTAAGAGAAAATATTTTTAAAAATAAACGTTTTGTTTGCGAGCTCCTGAAATACACTTTTCTTTTATGAAGGAAAAGAATGTATTTTCAAAATGGTGTTTTGCATTTTTTTAAAATTTGATTGCAATGGAGTGCTTGCATACCCGAAATTCCAGACGCAAACGAAATATTTGCTTGGTGAGGCATTTTTTAATAACAGAAGACCTCCATAAAGAAAATACAAGCAAAAAATTAAAAATTGATTCCTGAAGAATATTTTGATTTTTACAAAAGTAAAATAAAGAAATGTATTTTACAAATTTAATCTTTTTTTTTTAATTTTCCAGAAATTAAATTTGTAAATGGTTAATTAATTTTTATATTCATTGTTTATCATTTTGGTAGTAATGAGAATTTAATGTATAAATATAACATTTTTTCTGCATTGGAGAAAATGCATTATTAATATAACATTTCAATACCTTTTACTCATTTTTAGTTTTCGTGGGGTTTATTATTCGCTCGCGCGCGTGTGTGCGTTTGTGTGTATGATACATCGAAAGCAACTCAAAGTATTTTCCCCTACGTTTATATTACCTGACATTTTTGCTTGAGACTCAGAACTAAACTGAAATTTTATATGCATAATTATAAATGGATTCTGGACTCTCAATTAATAAGTATACATATATATATATATATATATATATATATGTATGTGTGTGTGTGTGTGTTTATCCCTTTCCCAAGCATCCATTTGCCTGCAAATATCCCAAATAAAAAAATCAAGCACAGCTGTATCACGGGCTCAACTTTTTTATGCTTGCAAGCGGTAACAAACAACAATTTTTCCCATGAAACAGCTGCTTCATAAACACGTGTTTGCCCATGCTAAATATAATGTGTGCTCGCGAGCAAATATTATGAACTGAATTGTTCACAATTCTTGCTCGCATGTGCTTGCAAGAAAATATTTTAATGTCGAAGTATACTAATTCGAAGAGATTCTAAACATTAATTAATTTTATTTATTTGAAACATTTCGAAATTTATCTTTATATTAAATTAAATTAAATGTATTTGTTGAAATAAAATATTAATATAAAAATACAATTTAGATAAACCATTTCTTGAGGATAGATTATATTTTCATTAATATTTCGTCGCAAAAGTTTTTAATATTTTTATTTGCTTTATTTTCTAAAATGTTTTTAAAAATATTTAAATTAAAGTAAAAGGTTTTTGTATATTTAATGCTATTAACATTCAATACTGATAGCAAATAAAAATAGACGGTGTTCCAGAAAAAACTTCGTAGTCAGTTATCAATAATAATTATAATTTACGTGTGGGGGCGGGATAAAAAGATTTTATTCAAGGCTGTGGGAATTAGCGCGAATGTAAAAGGTCATACGAGGTCCTCCCGCGTTTTCCGGCTTTTTTTACTTTTGTCGCTTAGCCACTTCTTCATTGGAGGGTCTCATATATAGGAAGACTGCAATCACCGTACGTAGAAGAATTAAAAACTGAGATTTTTCGTATCATCACTGATATACATGAATGTCGAATGAATCGCACTCTTTGTTAATATTTTAACTAAAATACAATATGAGCTTTAATTATTTCATTGAAGCATTAATATTTAGTTAACATTACCAGGATTTTAATATGTAACGTGGGAAAACCTTAGAAACTGCGAAACAATAACCAGATAAGAAACTAATTAGGGTTAAGTTTTGACTTAGGAACCCGACGTTGCTCGGATCATCTTTAGAAATGCTTAATCTTGAATTGATGTAGAAATGAAATTGGTGATACTCGCGCACAATATTTGTATTAATAATGACTGAAGAGTCATCGCAAATAACTTGACCATTTTATAGAAAAGCGCTTAATAATAATAATAATAATAATAATAATGTTTGGTTGCTATGGAGATTAATTTATGTAGAAGCGAGATCTTTGGTTATTAATTTGTGGTAACCTATAATAGCACAAAAGTTTCTTGCTCGCGCGTTTTGTCAGCTAAAAACATTTTGTTCGTATATCCTTTTTGCGGGTGCGGTGCTCGCTCTCGGCCTCTCCTCCTTCCTCCATAAAAAAATTTCCGATGTGTTAAAGTCTTTCATTTTCAGGATTTTCAGTTTTTCCTGAATGAAACAAAGAGTTTATTCTCGTGTTGGAAAATAGAAGCAAAGAAGAAAAAAATCCATCAGATTTTAAATTTTTTTATTATATAGTTTTAAATTTTAAATTCATTATAAATTTCATATTAATCAAAATGGAACGAATCCTTATCGCACTTGGAATGAAGGAATTGGTGTAGCAAGGGTGGGAAAATGTTTGCTTGACGATGCTTGCAAGCGCTTTCGAACGTATATCGCTAATGATTTAAATTATATTATAATACTGTAATGACTTTTAATTTAGTGTCTGCTTTTAGTTTGAATTATATAAGCTGAATTCTTAATGCAAAGAATCCATTCTAAAGCAATGACAACGACTCATCTTACCAACATATAAAATTTTTAGTTGAGTAAAATAAATTCTTAAGAATTATCTAACTATTATTAGAATTCAAAGATAAACTCTCTTCAAAGCACATAATAACAATATTCATAATTTTTTAAAAATAAACTAAATACTGACATGTCAGATGTATTATATCCTCGTCATGCAAAATTCAACAATCAGTTGCACAAAATGTTTTCCAGTTAACAAACTAATAATACTAATAATAATGACAAGTGTTGTTTATAAAAACGTAGAGCTCAGATTTATCTTTGCAATCGTTTATCATTTAAATTACTCGTAATTTTTTACTCTCTTTCATTAGTTAGTTGTTGAAAGACATTTCCCGTCAAAGTATTCTAAATATTGTTCAAAGTTGTCCCAATTAAGTATTGGAAAATGTTTAAGTGTTTGCTTGATAGTGCTTGCAGAATTTTCAAATATTTCATTATTTTAATCATTATTATTATAACGAATAATTCTCATCGGTGCGATCTATACGAACGCGGTATTTCTATTTTAATTTAAATATTTATTAACTTTTAAAAATTACGATTATTCATAGAAAATATATGAGTTTTAATTAAATAATACTTAATTTTTCATTGAATAATTCCTGAAAAATTATAAAGAAGAAAAATTGTGTTTTAGCAAAACCATTTTTGAGTTAACGTGAAATAAAGATAGAAAAGAGAAATAGCTCAGAATTTATTATATTTGTCAGAACTATTAATTATTAATAACTCTGCCATGGGTAACGACGCCTCGCACCCAACGCCGGTTCCAGGCCCGGAAAAAAGAAGAGGGTATAGGCATGACAGGCCTAGCTAGCCGATGGCTGAAGAAATAAGCCCATGAAACTCAAGGATCAGCCTCGGAATATGGACAGTTAAATCGAAGACGAACTTGATGAGAGTGTTCCAAGATCGACTGGAATGGAGAAAAATACCGACCCAACTGACACGCTAATTGCCTACGTGAGAGAAGAAGAAAAACAAGAAGAAGAACGAGAACAGCGAGAACAAGAAGGTTAATTGTTATCATTACTGTTTTTAATATTCATTCAGTGATGATGAATAAAGAAAGTAAATATATCCAGTGAGACAAAAAAACCCTCCTATAATATATTTATACCCACACTTTTCTTTTTGTTAATTAGAATGCATAAATGCAAGTATCATCAAACAAGATTTGCCCAAGTCCACTTAACTTTGTGTCTTTCCGGGTGCATCAAGCATTCAGTACATCTTTGCTCGCTTTAAAGTTCTCGTATTCCAAAGATTCCAGCCTCGATTAAGCGCTGATTTTCTTTTTTTTTTAAAGAGTCTTCGAATGCAAATGCTCGTCAGCAAGCAAAGGGCTGATGAATGCTTCCTAGGCCTGGAATTAAGAAATTAGTTCAATGGTTATGGGAAAATATTTGTTTGGCGATGCTTGCAAGCGCTTAACGAATGATGATTTAAATTATAATACGTAAAGGAATTATTTTCTTACATCATAAAATTTTCAGTGAATTTTGAATTAATTTTTGCTTATAATTTTTATGAATTTGAGTCTTGATGCGGAGAAAAAGTAAGTTTGAAAAGTGACATTTTCTACTTTATTATATCACGATATTTAAATATGATTTTTGCATTTTTTTTAAGCAAGAAGGAGGGACCAAGGGCGAATGACCGCAAAAACGCGCTCTCCATAAAGGAAGAAGAGAGCCAAAATCAAGGTCCAAGGTTTTCGAGATGTTTATGTCGTGTTGGAATAATGATAATTTGTGTCAAAACTCGAAATTCTTTTCATATCCAGTTTTTTTTCCTGAAACTTAAAAAGTCAGTGACAAAATGTTCAAAATCGTCTTCTAACTATTACATTGCAACCATTCTTATTTCATTTTTACAAATATATATGTATACAGTATATGTAAACTAAATCTGTACTCCCTGGAAAGAAGAAAAGAGAGGTACATCATAATCTACATACGGAAAATGACCGAAAAATTGGTACCAAACCTCAAACTAAACCCAATTACCATTCAAACAACACTGGAAAATAGGAAAGGTAGAAGGTGTAGTGTTCCCAAATTAAAGGCCCAACAAGGGACCTTCTCAACTGAAGGAAAATAGCTTGGTTGTCAGGGGGCCAAGACTTTTTAACCAGCTTCCAAAGGACCTCAGAAACGTTACAGGGGTCAAAGTTGAAGTCTTCATGAGAAGACTAGATGCCTGGCTCAGGACGGTACCAGATGATCCTGGTGTACCTGGCTATGTGCGGTGGAGAGCGCAAGAAAGCAACTCGCTCCTCCACCAAGCCAGGCCTAGAAGCGGGGCCACCAGCTTGACCTTCGTGTGAAACGAGACCAACACACGGTGTGTGTGTATATATATATATGAAAATTATTTCACGAAAGTAACACGTGAAAAATATTTATGATGAATAAAACCACGAAGGAAAGGAAACACAAAAAGGTGCTCAAGCGCTTTCGTCTAATGACATCCTCAGGAACACTGAAGTATATAAAAGGTTACGGCCTATATATAGGTTACAGAAAGAAAAAAATAAATAAATAACATACATATACACAAACATACATATATATATATATATATATACATACATATCTACACACATACATATATATATATATTATATATATATATATATGCAATAAACGGAGAAGTAAAAATAAAAATTAAAAATTAAAGATTAGAGGATTAACCAAGAGGCATACAGATTTGTAAGGAAAAATATCGATTTTTAGCACAAGATCAAATGAATTAAAAATACAAATTTATACTGGAAATCTACCCGGGTTTTAACACTTTGCCTTTTAGAGTCAAGATTCGATATATATAAAAATAAAATGAAGATTAAAAGTTAATAAAGTAGCGTACAAGTTTACCAAAGATTTAGCGTCCTACCCTTTTTATCTAAATTTGTTTTGAAGGAACTCAAAACAACAGGATCGAGTTGAAAAAGACCTTTGCTTATGTTGAAGTTATTTGAAAGTTGGATAATGGCAGACTCAAGAATATTTCTATTAACAATGTTGCTAGAATGAAATAAAACTGAAGCATTATTCCAATCAATACAGTGGGATAACTCTGACAAATGGACAAAAAGAGCACTGGACAACTGTCCTGTTCTAACGGAATATTGATGCTGTTTTATACGTGTGTGCAAATCCTTTCCCGTCTGACCTATGTAAAAGGAATCACATTGTTTACACCCAATTTTATAGATAATGCCTGAATTATTGGTAGGGCTATTTTTTACTATGATATTTTTCAAATATTGTTATATGAAAATACTACATTAATATCCAAAAGTTTAAGTACATTAGCAATGCCTAAAAAGCCCGGGAAAAATGGAAGTACTAAAATATTTTTTGACAAAGTACGAGTGTTATTATTGACACGATAGAAAGTTCGTTTTGCCTTGTTGAGACAAGATTCCATAAACGCAGATGGGTAACACAGATCACTTCCAATACCGTTGATTTTTTCCAATTCGGCATCGATGTATTCCGGACTGGCGATCCTAAGGGCGCGGAGAAACATTGATGAAAAAATGGCCTTCTTAGTGGGGGTGTCATGTCCCGAGTAAAAGTGTACGTATTATCAACAAGTGTTTGGGATGGCCATGGGCAACCCCTTATCGCCCCTCCTCTCCAATATTTATATGGAGTTTTTCGAAATTACTTACATTCCGAGAATCCTGGGGGTTGGCATCCCTTGGTTGCGGTACGTCGACGATATTTTGTGTATCTGGCCCATGAATCGTGACCTGGATAACTTCCTCCTTCAGTTAAATGATCAAGTCCCCTCCATTAAGTTTACTTTAGAAGTGGAACAAGACAATTCAATCCCATTTTTGGATGTGCGGGTACATAGGGAAAGCCCAGGTTTTAAGTTTAGTATCTATCGGAAAACAACAAACAATTTGTCCTACGTACACTTTTACTCGGGACATGACACCCCCACTAAGAAGGCCATTTTTTCATCAATGTTTCTCCGCGCCCTTAGGATCGCCAGTCCGGAATACATCGATGCCGAATTGGAAAAAATCAACGGTATTGGAAGTGATCTGTGTTACCCATCTGCGTTTATGGAATCTTGTCTCAACAAGGCAAAACGAACTTTCTATCGTGGCAATAATAACACTCGTACTTTGTCAAAAAATATTTTAGTACTTCCATTTTTCCCGGGCTTTTTAGGCATTGCTAATGTACTTAAACTTTTGGATATTAATGTAGCATTTTCATATAACAATATTGTGAAAAATATCATAGTAAAAAATAGCCCTACCAATAATTCAGGCATTATCTATAAAATTGGGTGTAAACAATGTGATTCCTTTTACATAGGTCAGACGGGAAAGGATTTGCACACACGTATAAAACAGCATCAATATTCCGTTAGAACAGGACAGTTGTCCAGTGCTCTTTTTGTCCATTTGTCAGAGTTATCCCACTGTATTGATTGGAATAATGCTTCAGTTTTATTTCATTCTAGCAACATTGTTAATAGAAATATTCTTGAGTCTGCCATTATCCAACTTTCAAATAACTTCAACATAAGCAAAGGTCTTTTTCAACTCGATCCTGTTGTTTTGAATTCCTTCAAAACAAATTTAGATAAAAAGGGTAGGACGCTAAATCTTTGGTAAACTTGTACGCTACTTTATTAACTTTTAATGTTCATTTTATTTTTATATATATCGAATCTTGACTCTAAAAGGCAAAGTGTTAAAACCCGGGTAGATTTCCAGTATAAATTTGTATTTTTAATTCATTTGATCTTGTGCTAAAAATCGATATTTTTCCTTACAAATCTGTATGCCTCTTGGTTAATCCTCTAATCTTTAATTTTTAATTTTTATTTTTACTTCTCCGTTTATTGCATATATATATATATATATATATAATCATGCGGGTTGCTTCTACAGAGCTTCAATTTAATATTTAGGAGAAATCCAATGACAAGGAGAAATGTAAATGCCATGAAAAGTCTTCTTTAATGCGCAACGTTTCGAGCAATACGTTTCGAGCAATCGTCCCTGGAATATTTATTAAATAATGAAATTAATTATAAAATCAAAGTATCAGATTCGCATAACAAGTCTCTTGGGCATTATATAACTACTCTTAAAAATACCTTGTCGTTGTTGGACTATTTATTAATAATTTCTCTTGTACAACGTGAACTAGAAAAATTTCACTCTACCATCTTGGAAACACATGAACGTAAGTTAAAGGCTTTGGGAATGAATTCACCAAATTTTTTCAATTCAGATAAGGTAATTTCGAATCTTTCTAGTTACACACTCTCCCCTCGGGAAAAGTTTTTACTGTCACTTGGTTTGCAATTTAAGCTTCCGTTGTTTCAAATATATAAGCCTTCGTTTTTTCTTTACTTTGAAAATTTTTCAATGGCTTGAAAAATGTTCCCCATGTGGGTGAATTCAATAATTTCAAATGTCAGTTCTCAAATTTAACTCAAGAATTTTTTTATAAACTTAGAAATCTTAAATTTCAATCTTTCATATTTAGGAAGAGTGATTTGCAGTGTATTAAGAATTTGGCAAAGAACCAGGAGATTGTTGTGACTAGACCAGACAAGGGTAACGGAGTGGTTATTTTGAATAAATCGGACTACATAAACAAAACAAATGAAATCCTAAGTGATCTTACTAAATTCAAACAAATTCTAGAACCTGTCAATAAAGTCATTGTAAGGTTAGAAGACCAGGTTAATAGATTTCTGTCACGACTAAAGTCTTTAAAGATAATAAAAAATGATACTTACTCTCAGTTGTTCGCATCTGGTGCTAATCTTGCTCAATTATACTGTCTGCCTAAAATCCATAAAGCTGGAACACCTCTCCGTCCTATTTTAGCTTCGTATAACTTACCCACCTTTCAATTGGCAAAATTTGTTGTTCGTCTCCTGTCCCCCTTTGCGAAAAATGCTTACACTATAAATAACTCGTTTGAATTCCAAAAAGACCTCCTTGGTAAAAACTTCGATTCAAAAAAGTTTTTTGTCAGTTTTGATGTAAAGTCGCTTTTCACAAATGTACCTGTATCTGAAACTATTGCCATTGTTTTAGATAGGGTTTTTAGCTCAGTTGATAATTTTCATGGTTTTTCATTGTCTCATTTTAAGGAACTTTTAGAATTGGTCTTCAAACAATGCTATTTCACTTTCAACAATAAGGTTTACCAACAAATTGATGGAGTAGGGATGGGATCACCTGTCGGACCGTTAGCAGCTGATTTTTTTATGACTCATTTAGAAAGTGTAATTTTTAGACAATCTCCCACTCATCTCAAGCCAATTTTCTATCGACGCTTCGTTGATGATTCGATAGCAGTCTTTGATAATGCGGTACAAGCGCAACAATTCTTTAACTTCCTAAATTCTTTGCACCCCAATATAACGTATACAATGGAAACTGAGCAAAATGGCTCCCTCCCCTTCTTAGATCTTTTAATTTCGAAAAACGGTGATTCTATTACTACATCAGTTTACAGGAAACCCACTTTCACTGGTTTGGGCATGAATTTTTTTAGTTTTACTGATTTCAACTATAAGATGTCTTGTATTAAAACTCTCCTGTTCAGAGGATATAATTTGACCTCTAGTTTTACCTTACTTAATGATGAATTTAATAATCTAAGATCATACTTTACTAATAATAGTTTTCCTGTTCAATATGTAGACAAACTAATTAGATCCTTCTTAAATAATGTTTATAGCCCTCAACTTCCATGTATTACAGTGCCGAAGGATATAAAATATTTCTTGGTACCTGAAATGGGTCCTTTGAATAAGGAATTTAAGCTTAAATTTACAAAATTGTTAAGGAAATTTTTTTATCATACTGATTTCCGCATCATATTTATTAATAAAACGTCTTTAGGTAGCTTTTTCTCAGCGAAGGATCGAACCCCTGACTCGTTGCGTAGCGGTGTTGTATATTTATTTACCTGCCCTAGGTGTCTCCTTGGGAATTACATTGGCAGCACTGTTCGCTCTCTCAGGGCTAGATTTTATTCGCATATGGGAATAAGTGGCCGAACAGGTAAAATTTTAAAAACTAAAGAAGTTTCGAGTATTCGCGAACACAGCATAAAATGTAAAACTGATGTCACTTTAGACAATTTTAAAATTCTTGTTTGTAATACTTGTCCCAACTCACTAAGAATTTTGGAATCGCTTTTCATTAAAACATTGTCCCCCAGTCTAAATGTTGACTCATCTGCCGTCCCCCTCAATTTGCTATGATCCCTCCTCCTTCCCCAATTCCTTATAATCCCCCCTTCCCCAATCGCCCTCGCCATCTCTTGTTTTTCCCGTCTTGCCTCTGCTCAAATTAGTTAGCCTCGGAAACTGCAGTGAAAGGTTAGTTAGTTTCATTATTCCAGTGTACTATTGTTAATTTTTCCAGTGTATTAATTTCACATTTACTATATGTATTTAAAAATAGCTTCTTAATTTTTATATGTAAATCTCTATAACTTAGAATTTAACCCTCTTTTCTCAGTCTTTTAAAATTTGTCTGTATGAATAGTTTATAGAAATTTTCTGTTTTGTTTTTCATTTAATATTGATTTTAATTTCACATTGTTATTAAACAGCCTGAAGATGAGCGTATTGCTCGAAACGTTGTGCATTAAAGAAGACTTTTCATGGCATTTACATTTCTCCTTGTCATTGGATTTCTCCTAAATATTATATATATATATATATATATATATGTATGTGTGTAGATATGTATGTATATATATATATATATATATATATGTATGTTTGTGTGTATGTATGTTATTTATTTATTTTTTTTCTTTCTGTAACCTATATATAGGCCGTAACCTTTTATGTACTTCAGTGTTCCTGAGGATGTCATTAGACGAAAGCGCTTGAGCACCTTTTTGTGTTTCCTTTCCTTCGTGGTTTTATTCATCATATATATATATATATATATATATATATATATATTATTACATTATATATCCAATTTTTATACTGTAGATTAGAATGCTGGTAAGTATCATGAAGCAGTGATTGTCCCATGTCTGAAACCTTGTCACTCGTTTTTTTATGCAAGAAGGCGGGGGCAAGGGCGAACGCCCGTAAAAACGCCCCCCATTGATGTATCTTTTGAGCTACATCAAGTAGTCATCATTTCTTTGTTTGCTTTGAAGCACTTCGCATTCTACGGATCGAAATGCCTGGAAGCGAGCAAAAAAGGCCTCATGAAATCTTATTGCGTCTGGAATGAATGAAGCGGTTCAGCAAGCATGGGAAAATGTTTGCTTGGTCATATTTGCAAGCACCATCAGACCCTAATCATTTAAATTATAATACGGTAAGGAATTTGTTTTCTTCTACTGTATACCTAATAACATTTTTAAGGAATTGTAATTATTTTTTTGTTGCATTTTCATTTATATGAATTTGATTCTTATGCAGAGACAATAAGTTTTAAAATCTGGCACTTTTTGCTATATTTTTTAAATCTGATATTTAAAATTATGTTGGCATATTTATCAACTGACGTTAAAATACCAAATTCTCTTTGAATGAAAACATTTTCCTCAAACTTAAAATGTCAGTTGCGAGATGTTAAATTTCTTTTATGTGTGTGTGTGTGTGTGTGTGTGTGTGTGTGTGTGTGTGTGAACAATTTGAAGATTTTGTGTATATGATTTTGCGATATTGATGTCAATGATTCTACTTCCTGAAAACATTATTTTTTACGAATTAAATATTAGAGTACAAACATATTTAAATGTAATTTAATTGCTCGAAGTTATCTGTCCGCAATCATTATCTTTCCCTTAAATGCGCTATTAATTAGTATTTGTGTGAAGAACTTGACTCATAAAGTTAAAATAAAAATTAATTCATAAAATATTTTATTATTTATGAAAGAAACTTGACGATGTTACGAATTTCATAATAAACTGTACGGATGATAATAATAATAAATTGCTCGCGAGCATCTTTAGGAAACAATTTTCCTCGTCTGCTCTGCCATTTTAATCCATTTAATTTTGATCCTTCCAGATGAGTCGGTCATACGTCAAAGCTTAACTTGACTTTTAACATTCGCATTACGAGGTTCCGAGCAAAATTTGACAGTACGTTGCCTTGTCAACTGGAATGCAAATGAGTGAAAAAGAGTGAAGATCTGATGAATGTTTGCTTTCGCTCTTGAGACTGAACTGCTTCATCAATCATGGACATCTTTTCTGTAAATACGTGTCCGTGAACCTTAGTAATGGAGGTACTTTAAAGCGAACTCAAAAATGAAAAATGTCTCGCGTAATTTATAATAAACTAAGTGATGTAGATCGGAAAAGTATTTGTCAACGCGTGTCGCGAGTAAACAAGTGAGTTTTTTTTATGTAGAAAGGAGGGGCCAAGGGCGGGCGTCCGCAAAATTACCCCTCCCCCCTTTATAAGAAAGCGAGAGCCAAAATCAAGGTCTCCGAGACTGACGATGACCGCGGGAATCCTTTATTTAGTTTAAATCTTCTCATTGCTCAATAAGATAAACATTATAAATTCACTATTTTCTAAACATTTTTTCGTATATCACTAAATCCTATTCGATATATCAACTTTAAAAATAAGAGCATATCTAAGCCTAAATGTACCATAAATGTAGAGTATTTAAAGAGTAGTTTTCGTAGGCTGAAGGTTTATGGAAAGTAATGTGAAAGGTTTGCGTTCGTCCTTGAGTCTACTTTCTGGTTTTTTTTTCTAAATTTCACAGGACCTTTCTTGTCCAAAAGCGAATCGTTTCATCTACTTTTTATCTACTTTCGATATTCTCATTTTTAAAGTCAACACAGTAGACACAGTGGACATGATTTAAAATTTACTTCGCAATGATGTTTTTATATAATAAAAGCATCTTTTAAGTTGTTTTCAAAGTCCAAATTTTTGTCCGCAAAAGAAAGATAAAATAAAGCCTATATCGTATATAATTTGCTGGACAATATCTCGTCAATGCAAAAGTCTCGAAGATTTCCATCTTTGCTGATCAAATCATACGCAAACAAAAGATCGATTGCTCGATAAAAAGGACACATACCATAGCTCTTTCTTTTCTTTTTTCCTCTCTTTCTATACCTACGAGTACTTTGTCGAACTACCATAGGGTGGATCTTAAGGTCTTTATTAACCCGTAAAGGTACGTTTTTAATACGTTAAAAACTTTAGTCTTAAACCATTTAAAAACTTTAGAGACTATATTCATAAACTCCTTCGTCATTTTACTGACTTTATTCTATCTAACGTCAGACGATTTTATTCAGCGTTAGGGAAGACCTCCGTGCGACAAAGGGTCGAAGAAAAAACTTCCCCTTTGTTTATGTTCCCTTTTTGGATTAAAAACTAACTCTTTTTAATTATTTGTTGACTTTTTAAAAGATGAAAACTCTGAAGTTTGGAAGTCAAATGACGATTGGTATTCAAGTTGTACTTCTGCGTAATGTCTTAAATGAAAGTGACTGCAAAAAAAAAAAAACAGAAAAAATGCTTCATGCAGCTGTTTACATTCATAAGGCTCATCCAACATGGTAAACTGTTTTTACTTTGTATTGTTTGTGGGTATCTTTAATTTTGGTACGTACAAAATTTGCTTGATTACCCAGTTATTATAATAGCTTTTTTATTTAATACATTTAATGGTTACAATGTATTTAACGAGCAATGCATTTAACTTGATGTCATTTAAACATCCTTGCGTTGTGTTTTCACCTAAAAGTAAAAAAATCCAAAGGACAATTTGATAAACTCATAATTATAATACATAATAATATAATAAATAATAAATATCTTAAATTCAAGATCTGGTTAGCGCGGTGGTTTTCAACCTGGGGTACGCCTGGGATTTACCAGGGGGTACGCGTATGTCATTATTATTATATTTGTAGAGTTATGAACATTAATAAAACATAACTGAATGTCATTCTCGTATTTTCTATGAATTTATCCTTCCATGGGGAACGTGGGTAGCACCGACAATGTAAAGGGGTACGCGGTAGACGAAAGGTTGAAAACCCAGGGTTAGCGTGTCAATTATAAGGACATGTTTTACGCAAACAAAACATCAAATGTACGCAGATAAGAAACAGTGTGGTCTGACACGCGTGAACAATTTTTTTTTTTTTGGTACCTGCGATAGACATTTGATCACGAAACACGCGTTTCTAAACCATCCAAATGCGAGTAATATTACACAATTAAAATATTCATATTCTTTATTCCTACAATAGTTACTTGTTGAAAGATATTTCCTGTCCAAATATTCTAAATATTGCTTGATCAAACGCTTTCAGCACTGAAATCATCCTTCTGAAATCGTTGAAATGTAAAAAATACATATCCGTCTATTTCTGAAAAAGGGCACGATAAAATTTAGTTCGTTCAAAAGCTACACTTGAATGGAACAGGAACGAAATCTTTTATGTACTCCACATTTTACTTCGTTCTTCTCATATATATATATATATATATATATATATGCAATAAAATCACAGAACAACACTTGATCTTTTTAATAAGCAAAGAACCACAGGGTTTTATATATATATATATATATATATATATATATATATATATATATATATATATATATATATATATATACTGTATATATTTGCTCTGTTTATATTTATTTATTTTGACGCTCCATATATATAAAATTTGTAACTGTTGTAAAGAATGTTTTCAAGTATTATCAAGCAAAGCTTTTGATAATCTTGTAATTTAACATCACAAATTCGTCCGAGAAATTTAACGTCGCAAATTGTTGAAATAAAAACAAAACAATAAAAGTTATTTTATTTAGACCACATATTGTCATGTAACACAAACAATAAAAATAAAAACAAAATTAATTTGCGACGTTTAAAGCAAAACTAACCTAACCTAACCTAACCTGCCATGTTTAAAACGATCTTTACAGTAAAAATAAAAGCAAGTTTAATTTGCGACGTTTAAACGCAACTTAAAAGTACACTTACTCACCCCGGCTCAGTTGCTGTCTCTGTACGGAGGTCTTGTTTGCCCCTGTACGCGGTATGCTTCTCACGTGTCGGGTGGTTCAACCCGCACAGCCGTACTTGACCGGGTGGAATCAAACCCTTTTCGTCTCATCGATTCCCCACCTCTTACTCACTGCCTTCAATCCCTCTCTCTCTCTTCGCCGCGATGTTGCCTCACTCTGTCTTTACTATCACTATTATAACGGACACTGCTCTTCTGAACTCTCTAACTGCATGCCTCCTCCTTTAAGGAGAGCACGCGGTGCCAAAATTTCGACATATTCTCATTCCTTTTCTGTGCAACTCTTTAACGCAAGAGTTAATCGGTATTTTCAATCTTTCATCTACTCAACCTCTGTCAAATCTGGAACGGTCTTCCTCAATCCATCTTTCTCCCTGTCTATAACTTCCAATCTTTCAAACGCAGCAGCAGCGTGTCCAGGCATCTCGTAAACCTTGGACCTTGATTTTGGCTCTCTTCCTCTTCTATGGAGAGGGGGCATTTTTGCGGGCATTCGCCCTTGGACCCTCCTCCTTCCTGCATAAAAAAATTGCGGCGTTAAACTACGAGATTACCATCTTTTCTTCGTATGCTTGATAGGCGTTTCACTTAAACTGCTGCGGCAAACCATCTTTGCTCGCTTTAAAGTACTTACTCGCATTTCATATATTCAAATTTTTATTACGCATCATATTGTTAATTATTTTGCTTGATACCTTGGGAACGCAAGCACTTGAAAGCGAGCGATGGTTTGATGAATGATTGATGCGCTTGGCAAGACTGAAATGGTTCATCAAGCATGGTAAAAATTTGCTTGACGATGTTCGCAACATTCTGAGATTTATACTTCTGATTTCTTAAATTCATAACACTGCAGAGAGATGCACCATTTCCTAACCTACAAAATACTGTGCGCCTTTAAATTTGTATTACTTTTTTAGAGATTTTTTCACACTCATCACAATAACGTAAGAAATGAAATGCTTTCTAGCGAGCAAAGAACGTACGTGTTTCTAGATCAAAAGATAGGTGGGGAAATAGATAGACGGATATATAGATGGCTAAATAGGTAGGTGGTTTTTACGTCAGTTTTCTCATTGTATCAGTCGTTCGGAGACACTAGCACCGGACTTGATCTGGTTTGTCAGATGGATTGACAGAAAGGTAGAGTGGGGTAGAGTCATGGTTTGTCAGATGGATTGACAGAAAGGTAGAGTGGGGTAGAGTCATGTATCCCACATTACTTCGCGTACATCTGAATCATATATAAAATTTTCGAAATGAAGATGTTCCCTCGCGAAAGTACCACTTTACTCCACTTGGAATACCGTTTTAACCTTAACGTAGCTTATATATACTCAACATGAATTATACTTTCCTACACTCATCATTAATATTTCCTTGCAATGTTTTAAATTTATGAACAGACGTGTAAATATTATATTAACAACTGAAAAACCCAAAATGCTTTCTACAGTTCTCATTCAATGTTACGCACGATTCAGTAAAATCTTTTCAGTTTTTGTACATTAATAAAGAATTCGTTGAATTTTTGTATTCTTGGGTCCATCACTGACACACAAATAAAATTTTAAATAAAAAACACTCAAAATTTATATATTTACTCCTTTCCTTATACTTGAAAAACTTGGACTCCTCGCCAAACCTTTAATTCTGAAGTCAGAGGGTTACACAAACCAAAATATGCGTGAATGTGTGTGTGTGTGTGTGTGTGTGTGTGTGTGTGTGTGTGTGTGTAAATTATGGTAACAAAAACGTTTCCGTGCGAATGGTCTGAAAAAAGAAGTGTTTTGGGATAAGAATGTTCAGTACAGCCGAAAAATTCTTGCTTTATATTTAAACTCCACGTGAATAATATCGTTTTAGGAATTAATTCTGAAAATAGTATGGAAATGTTGGGCTAATTAGTCACGAATGGACGTGAGTATCATTTTCAATACGAATGAAAGGTGGTTATCATGAAAAGAAAACAAACTCTAAGTGAATAGGACTCGGGAGGGCTACAAAATTTGTAAACAAAGATCTTCACTAAACCACGATTTTAACTAACCACCTACTGTATATAATGCAATAACCGCACTTAATTAAAAAAAATAATGTAGAGAAGCAAGGGGAAAAAAAGGCAGTTAAAATACACAGAGGCTTGAGCCAATTTATCCGTATAATACGGAGTCTCAAATGTGACATTTGATGGCCAAAATTACATAGTTTCATAGAATTGCCGAAACATTGTCTTTAATTTTTATATTTTGTTTTAGTGGGTTTAATTCACATTTTTTAGGAGGGGGGGGGGGCTGAACAAATGTTCAGGATCGACCAACGTTCAACTCCTTCGAAGCATCCCGCCTCATTTTACGATAACCATTTATCTATCAACCAAAGGAAAGCGGAACGTCTGGATGGGCTGTGCGCCATCTTCTCTCAACGAGAATCGAACCCGGGTCAATGTGCTTTTAGTCAGTGATACTAACCACTACACCACCGAGGTGTATTTAAATAGTTACAACTTCACTTACATTCATTTAGATTTTCATTAGAATTTTACTTTGAACACTTTACGATATGGTGACGCCAAGTGATATATTTTTTGGAGCAGTTAAATGTTTTCAGCAATACTCGAAGAAAACAGGAAACACGATCGTGTAATAGAAGGTGAAATAAATATTTCTCATTTCGCTATCAAACATTTGTGAGTAGTAAACCCAGGAAAAAATGAAACGTTTAGTAAACGTCCTGAACATTTTAGTGACGTTCAGTAAACTTTTAGGACGTTTGCTAAACATCCTGAACGTTTTATTAACGTTTACTAAATGTCCTGAACGTTTTATAAACGTTCTATTATCGGTCAGCAAATGTTTATGACGTTTAGTAAACGTCCTAAACGTTTTATTAAAGTTTACTAAACGTCCTGAACGTTTATTAAAGTTTACTAAACGTCCTGAACGTTTTGTTAACATTTACTAAACGTCCTGAACGTTTTGTTAACGTTTACTAAACGTCCTGAAAATTTTATAAACGTTTTATTAACGTTCAGTAAATGTTTAGGACGTTTACTAAATGTCCCATTTCTTGCTGGGAAAGTTACAGCCATAAATTGTTAATGATTTTAGGGGAATTGCAAATAAAGATTATATTTTAATATTAGTGTAATATTAAACATAAAAAAATAAAGTTAATTCTAAGCTAATGTAAAGTTTAAATTTGAAGTAAAAAGTACCACAATTAAAGTACAATTTACTACAATAACTGCAAACAACAATGAAAAGATGCTTCATCAAACGTGAGCATTGATGCGTTGTGCTTGCGAAGGCTTTGGAATGCAAGCAAATGAGAGCAAGCACAGCGTGTAAAAGATATCTGAGACAGCTGTCTATAGATTGGAGTTACAAATTACGCATCAGAATGTTGTTTTTTTTGCTTTTATTTGCTTGCGGAAGAAAAGTTATTGTAACTTCGACAAAGCAATCTTTGATACATTTAATATAAGATAATGTTGTATGTAACTTAAAAAAATATATGTATATACGTGTATATACTATTACCTTTCAAGCATTCATTTACCCGCAAATAAAATATCGCTTGTACAAAATCAAGCACAGCTGCACCACCGGCTCGATTTTTTATGCTTACAAGCAGTGAAAAGCAACGCCACTTTCCCACGAAACAGCTGTTTCTCAAGCATTTGCCTGATTTGAATTGCTTGCATACCAGACGACATTCCAAGCACTCCGTTTGCTTGCAAGCAAATACGATAAACTTGAATTCTTCGCATTCTCGAAATTCTTGCTTGCATGTGTTTGCATATGTTACAGTGTCTGAGGATATTCATTGGAGATGATTCCAAACATTAATTAATTTTATTTATTTTTTCAATTTAGAATCTGGTCTTCAAATTAAATGGATTTTTTTTAATTAAAATATTTACAGAAAAATGTATTCTACATAAAAAATATTTCTTCAGTAATAGATTATATTTTTCATTAAAATTTTACTGCAAGCAATTTTTTTTTAATATCTGCAAGCAAATGTGACGTAACAGTCAAAAGTGAATTGTCTCTAATATTTCTATTTCTATCCATTTATAATTAAAATTTTAAAATACTACATTTAAAGGAACGAAATTAAAAAAAAAAAATCGGACCGAAGACGCTAAAAAAAGTCGACAACGTTTCGTCGATATCTCATCATCAATATCATCGACCTGTTATTTAAAATGACTCGATAATGTCAGCAAGTTATTAACGAAAGTTTGTTCTTCGAATCTTAAAAGTTTTAGGATTTTTGTCTACTTTCTTTAATAATAATAATAATAATAATAATAATAATAATAATAATAATATTATTATTATTATTATTATTATTATCATTATTATTATTACCATTATTATTTTGTATTAATAAATAATTATAGATTTAATAATAATGATACTGATAATGATAATGACAATGACAAAAATGCATTTACAATGGTTTATATTATGCAGACTTTTTTTAGGTATTATTATCGTTATTATTATTATTATTATTATTCTCAGAGATACTAAATAATAATAATAACGATAATAATACCTAAAAAAAGAGTCTGCATAATATAAACCATTGTAAATGCATTTTTGTCATTGTCATTATCATTATCAGTATCATTATTATTAAATCTATAATTATTTATTAATACAAAATAATAATGGTAATAATAATAATGATAATAATAATAATAATAATAATAATAATTATTATTATTATTATTATTATTATTATTATTATTATTATTAAAGAAAGTAGACAAAAATCCTAAAACTTTTAAGATTCGAAGAACAAACTTTCGTTAATAACTTGCTGACATTATCGAGTCATTTTAAATAACAGGTCGATGATATTGATGATGAGATATCGACGAAACGTTGTCGACTTTTTTTAGCGTCTTCGGTCCGATTTTTTTTTTTTAATTTCGTTCCTTTAAATGTAGTATTTTAAAATTTTAATTATAAATGGATAGAAATAGAAATATTAGAGACAATTCACTTTTGACTGTTACGTCACATTTGCTTGCAGATATTAAAAAAAAATTGCTTGCAGTAAAATTTTAATGAAAAATATAATCTATTACTGAAGAAATATTTTTTATGTAGAATACATTTTTCTGTAAATATTTTAATTAAAAAAAATCCATTTAATTTGAAGACCAGATTCTAAATTGAAAAAATAAATAAAATTAATTAATGTTTGGAATCATCTCCAATGAATATCCTCAGACACTGTAACATATGCAAACACATGCAAGCAAGAATTTCGAGAATGCGAAGAATTCAAGTTTATCGTATTTGCTTGCAAGCAAACGGAGTGCTTGGAATGTCGTCTGGTATGCAAGCAATTCAAATCAGGCAAATGCTTGAGAAACAGCTGTTTCGTGGGAAAGTGGCGTTGCTTTTCACTGCTTGTAAGCATAAAAAATCGAGCCGGTGGTGCAGCTGTGCTTGATTTTGTACAAGCGATATTTTATTTGCGGGTAAATGAATGCTTGAAAGGTAATAGTATATACACGTATATACATATATTTTTTTAAGTTACATACAACATTATCTTATATTAAATGTATCAAAGATTGCTTTGTCGAAGTTACAATAACTTTTCTTCCGCAAGCAAATAAAAGCAAAAAAAACAACATTCTGATGCGTAATTTGTAACTCCAATCTATAGACAGCTGTCTCAGATATCTTTTACACGCTGTGCTTGCTCTCATTTGCTTGCATTCCAAAGCCTTCGCAAGCACAACGCATCAATGCTCACGTTTGATGAAGCATCTTTTCATTGTTGTTTGCAGTTATTGTAGTAAATTGTACTTTAATTGTGGTACTTTTTACTTCAAATTTAAACTTTACATTAGCTTAGAATTAACTTTATTTTTTTATGTTTAATATTACACTAATATTAAAATATAATCTTTATTTGCAATTCCCCTAAAATCATTAACAATTTATGGCTGTAACTTTCCCAGCAAGAAATGGGACATTTAGTAAACGTCCTAAACATTTACTGAACGTTAATAAAACGTTTATAAAATTTTCAGGACGTTTAGTAAACGTTAACAAAACGTTCAGGACGTTTAGTAAATGTTAACAAAACGTTCAGGACGTTTAGTAAACTTTAATAAACGTTCAGGACGTTTAGTAAACTTTAATAAAACGTTTAGGACGTTTACTAAACGTCATAAACATTTGCTGACCGATAATAGAACGTTTATAAAACGTTCAGGACATTTAGTAAACGTTAATAAAACGTTCAGGATGTTTAGCAAACGTCCTAAAAGTTTACTGAACGTCACTAAAATGTTCAGGACGTTTACTAAACGTTTCATTTTTTCCTGGGTTTACTACTCACAAATGTTTGATAGCGAAATGAGAAATATTTATTTCACCTTCTATTACACGATCGTGTTTCCTGTTTTCTTCGAGTATTGCTGAAAACATTTAACTGCTCCAAAAAATATATCACTTGGCGTCACCATATCGTAAAGTGTTCAAAGTAAAATTCTAATGAAAATCTAAATGAATGTAAGTGAAGTTGTAACTATTTAAATACACCTCGGTGGTGTAGTGGTTAGTATCACTGACTAAAAGCACATTGACCCGGGTTCGATTCTCGTTGAGAGAAGATGGCGCACAGCCCATCCAGACGTTCCGCTTTCCTTTGGTTGATAGATAAATGGTTATCGTAAAATGAGGCGGGATGCTTCGAAGGAGTTGAACGTTGGTCGATCCTGAACATTTGTTCAGCCCCCCCCCCCTCCTAAAAAATGTGAATTAAACCCACTAAAACAAAAATATAAAAATTAAAGACAATGTTTCGGCAATTCTATGAAACTATGTAATTTTGGCCATCAAATGTCACATTTGAGACTCCGTATTATACGGATAAATTGGCTCAAGCCTCTGTGTATTTTAACTGCCTTTTTTTCCCCTTGCTTCTCTACATTATTTTTTTTAATTAAGTGCGGTTATTGCATTATATACAGTAGGTGGTTAGTTAAAATCGTGGTTTAGTGAAGATCTTTGTTTACAAATTTTGTAGCCCTCCCGAGTCCTATTCACTTAGAGTTTGTTTTCTTTTCATGATAACCACCTTTCATTCGTATTGAAAATGATACTCACGTCCATTCGTGACTAATTAGCCCAACATTTCCATACTATTTTCAGAATTAATTCCTAAAACGATATTATTCACGTGGAGTTTAAATATAAAGCAAGAATTTTTCGGCTGTACTGAACATTCTTATCCCAAAACACTTCTTTTTTCAGACCATTCGCACGGAAACGTTTTTGTTACCATAATTTACACACACACACACACACACACACACACACACACACACACACATTCACGCATATTTTGGTTTGTGTAACCCTCTGACTTCAGAATTAAAGGTTTGGCGAGGAGTCCAAGTTTTTCAAGTATAAGGAAAGGAGTAAATATATAAATTTTGAGTGTTTTTTATTTAAAATTTTATTTGTGTGTCAGTGATGGACCCAAGAATACAAAAATTCAACGAATTCTTTATTAATGTACAAAAACTGAAAAGATTTTACTGAATCGTGCGTAACATTGAATGAGAACTGTAGAAAGCATTTTGGGTTTTTCAGTTGTTAATATAATATTTACACGTCTGTTCATAAATTTAAAACATTGCAAGGAAATATTAATGATGAGTGTAGGAAAGTATAATTCATGTTGAGTATATATAAGCTACGTTAAGGTTAAAACGGTATTCCAAGTGGAGTAAAGTGGTACTTTCGCGAGGGAACATCTTCATTTCGAAAATTTTATATATGATTCAGATGTACGCGAAGTAATGTGGGATACATGACTCTACCCCACTCTACCTTTCTGTCAATCCATCTGACAAACCATGACTCTACCCCACTCTACCTTTCTGTCAATCCATCTGACAAACCAGATCAAGTCCGGTGCTAGTGTCTCCGAACGACTGATACAATGAGAAAACTGACGTAAAAACCACCTACCTATTTAGCCATCTATATATCCGTCTATCTATTTCCCCACCTATCTTTTGATCTAGAAACACGTACGTTCTTTTGCTCGCTAGAAAGCATTTCATTTCTTACGTTATTGTGATGAGTGTGAAAAAATCTCTAAAAAAAGTAATACAAATTTAAAGGCGCACAGTATTTTGTAGGTTAGGAAATGGTGCATCTCTCTGCAGTGTTATGAATTTAAGAAATCAGAAGTATAAATCTCAGAATGTTGCGAACATCGTCAAGCAAATTTTTACCATGCTTGATGAACCATTTCAGTCTTGCCAAGCGCATCAATCATTCATCAAACCATCGCTCGCTTTCAAGTGCTTGCGTTCCCAAGGTATCAAGCAAAATAATTAACAATATGATGCGTAATAAAAATTTGAATATATGAAATGCGAGTAAGTACTTTAAAGCGAGCAAAGAAGGTTTGCCGCAGCAGTTTAAGTGAAACGCCTATCAAGCATACGAAGAAAAGATGGTAATCTCGTAGTTTAACGCCGCAATTTTTTTATGCAGGAAGGAGGAGGGTCCAAGGGCGAATGCCCGCAAAAATGCCCCCTCTCCATAGAAGAGGAAGAGAGCCAAAATCAAGGTCCAAGGTTTACGAGATGCCTGGACACGCTGCTGCTGCGTTTGAAAGATTGGAAGTTATAGACAGGGAGAAAGATGGATTGAGGAAGACCGTTCCAGATTTGACAGAGGTTGAGTAGATGAAAGATTGAAAATACCGATTAACTCTTGCGTTAAAGAGTTGCACAGAAAAGGAATGAGAATATGTCGAAATTTTGGCACCGCGTGCTCTCCTTAAAGGAGGAGGCATGCAGTTAGAGAGTTCAGAAGAGCAGTGTCCGTTATAATAGTGATAGTAAAGACAGAGTGAGGCAACATCGCGGCGAAGAGAGAGAGAGGGATTGAAGGCAGTGAGTAAGAGGTGGGGAATCGATGAGACGAAAAGGGTTTGATTCCACCCGGTCAAGTACGGCTGTGCGGGTTGAACCACCCGACACGTGAGAAGCATACCGCGTACAGGGGCAAACAAGACCTCCGTACAGAGACAGCAACTGAGCCGGGGTGAGTAAGTGTACTTTTAAGTTGCGTTTAAACGTCGCAAATTAAACTTGCTTTTATTTTTACTGTAAAGATCGTTTTAAACATGGCAGGTTAGGTTAGGTTAGGTTAGTTTTGCTTTAAACGTCGCAAATTAATTTTGTTTTTATTTTTATTGTTTGTGTTACATGACAATATGTGGTCTAAATAAAATAACTTTTATTGTTTTGTTTTTTATTTCAACAATTTGCGACGTTAAATTTCTCGGACGAATTTGTGACGTTAAATTACAAGATTATCAAAAGCTTTGCTTGATAATACTTGAAAACATTCTTTACAACAGTTACAAATTTTATATATATGGAGCGTCAAAATAAATAAATATAACAGAGCAAATATATACAGTATATATATATATATATATATATATATATATATTATATATATATATATATATATATATAAAACCCTGTGGTTCTTTGCTTATTAAAAAGATCAAGTGTTGTTCTGTGATTTTATTGCATATATATATATATATATATATATGAGAAGAACGAAGTAAAATGTGGAGTACATAAAAGATTTCGTTCCTGTTCCATTCAAGTGTAGCTTTTGAACGAACTAAATTTTATCGTGCCCTTTTTCAGAAATAGACGGATATGTATTTTTATACATTTCAACGATTTCAGAAGGATGATTTCAGTGCTGAAAGCGTTTGATCAAGCAATATTTAGAATATTTGGACAGGAAATATCTTTCAACAAGTAACTATTGTAGGAATAAAGAATATGAATATTTTAATTGTGTAATATTACTCGCATTTGGATGGTTTAGAAACGCGTGTTTCGTGATCAAATGTCTATCGCAGGTACCAAAAAAATAAAAAATTGTTCACGCGTGTCAGACCACACTGTTTCTTATCTGCGTACATTTGATGTTTTGTTTGCGTAAAACATGTCCTTATAATTGACACGCTAACCCTGGGGTTTTCAACCTTTCGTCTACCGCGTACCCCTTTTACATTGTCGGTGCTACCCACGTTCCCCATGGAAGGATAAATTCATAGAAAATACGAGAATGACATTCAGTTATGTTTTATTAATGTTCATAACTCTACAAATATAATAATAATGACATACGCGTACCCCCTGGTAAATCCCAGGCGTACCCCAGGTTGAAAACCACCGCGCTAACCAGATCTTGAATTTAAGATATTTATTATTTATTATATTATTATGTATTATAATTATGAGTTTATCAAATTGTCCTTTGGATTTTTTTACTTTTAGGTGAAAACACAACGCAAGGATGTTTAAATGACATCAAGTTAAATGCATTGTAACCATTAAATGTATTAAATAAAAAAGCTATTATAATAACTGGGTAATCAAGCAAATTTTGTACGTACCAAAATTAAAGATACCCACAAACAATACAAAGTAAAAACAGTTTACCATGTTGGATGAGCCTTATGAATGTAAACAGCTGCATGAAGCATTTTTTCTGTTTTTTTTTTTCACTTTCATTTAAGACATTACGCAGAAGTACAACTTGAATACCAATCGTCATTTGACTTCCAAACTTCAGAGTTTTCATCTTTTAAAAAGTCAACAAATAATTAAAAAGAGTTAGTTTTTAATCCAAAAAGGGAACATAAACAAAGGGGAAGTTTTTTCTTCGACCCTTTGTCGCACGGAGGTCTTCCCTAACGCTGAATAAAATCGTCTGACGTTAGATAGAATAAAGTCAGTAAAATGACGAAGGAGTTTATGAATATAGTCTCTAAAGTTTTTAAATGGTTTAAGACTAAAGTTTTTAAGGTATTAAAAACGTACCTTTACGGGTTAATAAAGACCTTAAGATCCACTCTATGGTAGTTCGACAAAGTACTCGTAGGTATAGAAAGAGAGGAAAAAAGAAAAAGAAAGAGCTATGGTATGTGGTCCTTTTTATCGAGCAATCGATCTTTTGTTTGCGTATGATTTGATCAGCAAAGATGGAAATCTTCGAGACTTTTGCATTGACGAGATATTGTCCAGCAAATTATATACGATATAGGCTTTATTTTATCTTTCTTTTGCGGACAAAAATTTGGACTTTGAAAACAACTTAAAAGTTGCTTTTATTATATAAAAACATCATTGCGAAGTAAATTTTAAATCATGTCCACTGTGTCTACTGTGTTGACTTTAAAAATGAGAATATCGAAAGTAGATAAAAAGTAGATGAAACGATTCGCTTTTGGACAAGAAAGGTCCTGTGAAATTTAGAAAAAAAAAACCCAGAAACTAGACTTTCAAGTACGAACGCAAACCTTTCACATTAAATGCAAAAAAAAACTTCACTTTTTTCTACGTGAAGGTCAAAATATGGAAATAAAAACCCACTCTAATAGACAGAGTTTATTTCCACGACAGTTTCGACGCCCACTGGCATCCTCCTCGGGTGGATACAGAAACACGAATGAACCAAAACAAGAGGGAAAAACAGTCCAGGGACCGACCGTTAAGAAATTCGCACCTAGGTTAGATCCCATTCTCCCGACACCGGAAGGGCATTTTCATTAAGTACATTCGCGCAAATTTAAAACTATCTTCCTGTTCTAAACATACAGATTCTATTATATTTTTCTTACATAATTATTGAATTTATTATTAATTTTATTACATTTAATATTGCATAATTATTTATTACAGAAATTATAAATTTATTATTACATTGGTTATTACATTATTGTTTATTATACAGAACTTATAAACCGAAAAACGAATGAAAAAAGCCGATTAGGAAACAATCCAGAGAAATTCGCACCTAGGTTAGATACCGTTCTCCCGACACTGGAAGGGCATTTTGGTTCATTCGTGTTTCTGTATCCACCCGAGGAGGATGCCAGTGGGCGTCGAAACTGTCGTGGAAATAAACTCTGTCTATTAGAGTGGGTTTTTATTTTCATACTTTCACATTACTTTCCATAAACCTTCAGCCTACGAAAACTACTCTTTAAATACTCTACATTTATGGTACATTTAGGCTTAGATATGCTCTTATTTTTAAAGTTGATATATCGAATAGGATTTAGTGATATACGAAAAAATGTTTAGAAAATAGTGAATTTATAATGTTTATCTTATTGAGCAATGAGAAGATTTAAACTAAATAAAGGATTCCCGCGGTCATCGTCAGTCTCGGAGACCTTGATTTTGGCTCTCGCTTTCTTATAAAGGGGGGAGGGGTAATTTTGCGGACGCCCGCCCTTGGCCCCTCCTTTCTACATAAAAAAAACTCACTTGTTTACTCGCGACACGCGTTGACAAATACTTTTCCGATCTACATCACTTAGTTTATTATAAATTACGCGAGACATTTTTCATTTTTGAGTTCGCTTTAAAGTACCTCCATTACTAAGGTTCACGGACACGTATTTACAGAAAAGATGTCCATGATTGATGAAGCAGTTCAGTCTCAAGAGCGAAAGCAAACATTCATCAGATCTTCACTCTTTTTCACTCATTTGCATTCCAGTTGACAAGGCAACGTACTGTCAAATATTTTGCTCGGAACCTCGTAATGCGAATGTTAAAAGTCAAGTTAAGCTTTGACGTATGACCGACTCATCTGGAAGGATCAAAATTAAATGGATTAAAATGGCAGAGCAGACGAGGAAAATTGTTTCCTAAAGATGCTCGCGAGCAATTTATTATTATTATCATCCGTACAGTTTATTATTGAAATTCGTAACATCGTCAAGTTTCTTTCATAAATAATAAAATATTTTATGAATTAATTTTTATTTTAACTTTATGAGTCAAGTTCTTCACACAAATACTAATTAATAGCGCATTTAAGGGAAAGATAATGATTGCGGACAGATAACTTCGAGCAATTAAATTACATTTAAATATGTTTGTACTCTAATATTTAATTCGTAAAAAAATAATGTTTCAGGAAGTAGAATCATTGACATCAATATCGCAAAATCATATACACAAAATCTTCAAATTGTTCACACACACACACACACACACACACACACACACACACACATAAAAGAAATTTAACATCTCGCAACTGACATTTTAAGTTTGAGGAAAATGTTTTCATTCAAAGAGAATTTGGTATTTTAACGTCAGTTGATAAATATGCCAACATAATTTTAAATATCAGATTTAAAAAATATAGCAAAAAGTGCCAGATTTTAAAACTTATTGTCTCTGCATAAGAATCAAATTCATATAAATGAAAATGCAACAAAAAAATAATTACAATTCCTTAAAAATGTTATTAGGTATACAGTAGAAGAAAACAAATTCCTTACCGTATTATAATTTAAATGATTAGGGTCTGATGGTGCTTGCAAATATGACCAAGCAAACATTTTCCCATGCTTGCTGAACCGCTTCATTCATTCCAGACGCAATAAGATTTCATGAGGCCTTTTTTGCTCGCTTCCAGGCATTTCGATCCGTAGAATGCGAAGTGCTTCAAAGCAAACAAAGAAATGATGACTACTTGATGTAGCTCAAAAGATACATCAATGGGGGCGTTTTTACGGGCGTTCGCCCTTGCCCCCGCCTTCTTGCATAAAAAAACGAGTGACAAGGTTTCAGACATGGGACAATCACTGCTTCATGATACTTACCAGCATTCTAATCTACAGTATAAAAATTGGATATATAATGTAATATATATATATATATATATATATATATATATATGATGAATAAAACCACGAAGGAAAGGAAACACAAAAAGGTGCTCAAGCGCTTTCGTCTAATGACATCCTCAGGAACACTGAAGTACATAAAAGGTTACGGCCTATATATAGGTTACAGAAAGAAAAAAAAATAAATAAATAACATACATACACACACATACATATATATATATATATATATATATATATACATACATATCTACACACATACATATATATATATATATATATATATATTTAGGAGAAATCCAATGACAAGGAAATGTAAATGCCATGAAAAGTCTTCTTTAATGCACAACGTTTCGAGCAATACGCTCATCTTCAGGCTGTTTAATAACAATGTGAAATTAAAATCAATATTAAATGAAAAACAAAACAGAAAATTTCTATAAACTATTCATACAGACAAATTTTAAAAGACTGAGAAAAGAGGGTTAAATTCTAAGTTATAGAGATTTACATATAAAAATTAAGAAGCTATTTTTAAATACATATAGTAAATGTGAAATTAATACACTGGAAAAATTAACAATAGTACACTGGAATAATGAAACTAACTAACCTTTCACTGCAGTTTCCGAGGCTAACTAATTTGAGCAGAGGCAAGACGGGAAAAACAAGAGATGGCGAGGGCGATTGGGGAAGGGGGGATTATAAGGAATTGGGGAAGGAGGAGGGATCATAGCAAATTGAGGGGGACGGCAGATGAGTCAACATTTAGACTGGGGGACAATGTTTTAATGAAAAGCGATTCCAAAATTCTTAGTGAGTTGGGACAAGTATTACAAACAAGAATTTTAAAATTGTCTAAAGTGACATCAGTTTTACATTTTATGCTGTGTTCGCGAATACTCGAAACTTCTTTAGTTTTTAAAATTTTACCTGTTCGGCCACTTATTCCCATATGCGAATAAAATCTAGCCCTGAGAGAGCGAACAGTGCTGCCAATGTAATTCCCAAGGAGACACCTAGGGCAGGTAAATAAATATACAACACCGCTACGCAACGAGTCAGGGGTTCGATCCTTCGCTGAGAAAAAGCTACCTAAAGACGTTTTATTAATAAATATGATGCGGAAATCAGTATATAAAAAAATTTCCTTAACAATTTTGTAAATTTAAGCTTAAATTCCTTATTCAAAGGACCCATTTCAGGTACCAAGAAATATTTTATATCCTTCGGCACTGTAATACATGGAAGTTGAGGGCTATAAACATTATTTAAGAAGGATCTAATTAGTTTGTCTACATATTGAACAGGAAAACTATTATTAGTAAAGTATGATCTTAGATTATTAAATTCATCATTAAGTAAGGTAAAACTAGAGGTCAAATTATATCCTCTGAACAGGAGAGTTTTAATACAAGACATCTTATAGTTGAAATCAGTAAAACTAAAAAAATTCATGCCCAAACCAGTGAAAGTGGGTTTCCTGTAAACTGATGTAGTAATAGAATCACCGTTTTTCGAAATTAAAAGATCTAAGAAGGGGAGGGAGCCATTTTGCTCAGTTTCCATTGTATACGTTATATTGGGGTGCAAAGAATTTAGGAAGTTAAAGAATTGTTGCGCTTGTACCGCATTATCAAAGACTGCTATCGAATCATCAACGAAGCGTCGATAGAAAATTGGCTTGAGATGAGTGGGAGATTGTCTAAAAATTACACTTTCTAAATGAGTCATAAAAAAATCAGCTGCTAACGGTCCGACAGGTGATCCCATCCCTACTCCATCAATTTGTTGGTAAACCTTATTGTTGAAAGTGAAATAGCATTGTTTGAAGACCAATTCTAAAAGTTCCTTAAAATGAGACAATGAAAAACCATGAAAATTATCAACTGAGCTAAAAACCCTATCTAAAACAATGGCAATAGTTTCAGATACAGGTACATTTGTGAAAAGCGACTTTACATCAAAACTGACAAAAAACTTTTTTGAATCGAAGTTTTTACCAAGGAGGTCTTTTTGGAATTCAAACGAGTTATTTATAGTGTAAGCATTTTTCGCAAAGGGGGACAGGAGACGAACAACAAATTTTGCCAATTGAAAGGTGGGTAAGTTATACGAAGCTAAAATAGGACGGAGAGGTGTTCCAGCTTTATGGATTTTAGGCAGACAGTATAATTGAGCAAGATTAGCACCAGATGCGAACAACTGAGAGTAAGTATCATTTTTTATTATCTTTAAAGACTTTAGTCGTGACAGAAATCTATTAACCTGGTCTTCTAACCTTACAATGACTTTATTGACAGGTTCTAGAATTTGTTTGAATTTAGTAAGATCACTTAGGATTTCATTTGTTTTGTTTATGTAGTCCGATTTATTCAAAATAACCACTCCGTTACCCTTGTCTGGTCTAGTCACAACAATCTCCTGGTTCTTTGCCAAATTCTTAATACACTGCAAATCACTCTTCCTAAATATGAAAGATTGAAATTTAAGATTTCTAAGTTTATAAAAAAATTCTTGAGTTAAATTTGAGAACTGACATTTGAAATTATTGAATTCACCCACATGGGGAACATTTTTCAAGCCATTGAAAAAATTTTCAAAGTAAAGAAAAAACGAAGGCTTATATATTTGAAACAACGGAAGCTTAAATTGCAAACCAAGTGACAGTAAAAACTTTTCCCGAGGGGAGAGTGTGTAACTAGAAAGATTCGAAATTACCTTATCTGAATTGAAAAATTTGGTGAATTCATTCCCAAAGCCTTTAACTTACGTTCATGTGTTTCCAAGATGGTAGAGTGAAATTTTTCTAGTTCACGTTGTACAAGAGAAATTATTAATAAATAGTCCAACAACGACAAGGTATTTTTAAGAGTAGTTATATAATGCCCAAGAGACTTGTTATGCGAATCTGATACTTTGATTTTATAATTAATTTCATTATTTAATAAATATTCCAGGGACGATTGCTCGAAACGTATTGCTCGAAACGTTGCGCATTAAAGAAGACTTTTCATGGCATTTACATTTCTCCTTGTCATTGGATTTCTCCTAAATATTAAATTGAAGCTCTGTAGAAGCAACCCGCATGATTATATATATATATAATATATATGCAATAAACGGAGAAGTAAAAATAAAAATTAAAAATTAAAGATTAGAGGATTAACCAAGAGGCATACAGATTTGTAAGGAAAAATATCGATTTTTAGCACAAGATCAAATGAATTAAAAATACAAATTTATACTGGAAATCTACCCGGGTTTTAACACTTTGCCTTTTAGAGTCAAGATTCGATATATATAAAAATAAAATGAACATTAAAAGTTAATAAAGTAGCGTACAGTTTACCAAAGATTTAGCGTCTACCCTTTTTATCTCTAAAGTGGAAAATTAAAAAAAAGGAATTCAAACAACAGGATCGAGTTGAAAAAGACCTTTGCTTATGTTGAAGTTATTTGAAAGTTGGATATGGCAGACTCAAGAATATTTCTATAACAATGTTGCTAGAATGAAATAAAACTGAAGCATTATTCCAATCATACAGTGGGATAACTCTGACAAATGGACAAAAGAGCACTGAACAACTGTCCTGTTCTAACGGAATATTGATGCTGTTTTATATGTGTGTGCAAATCCTTTCCCGTCTGACCTATGTAAAAGGAATCACATTGTTTACAAACCCAATTTTATAGATAATGCCTGAATTATTGGTAGGGCTATTTTTTACTATGATATTTTTCACAATATTGTTATATGAAATGCTACATTATATCCAAAAGTTTAAGTACATTAGCAATGCCTAAAAAGCCCGGGAAAAATGGAAGTACTAACATATTTTTGACAAAGTACGAGTGTTATTATTGCCACGATAGAAAGTTCGTTTTGCCTTGTTGAGACAAGATTCCATAAACGCAGATGGGTAACACAGATCACTTCCAATACCGTTGATTTTTTCCAATTCGGCATCGATGTATTCCGGACTGGCGATCCTAAGGGCGCGGAGAAACATTGATGAAAAAATGGCCTTCTTAGTGGGGGTGTCATGTCCCGAGTAAAAGTGTACGTAGGACAAATTGTTTGTTGTTTTCCGATAGATACTAAACTTAAAACCTGGGCTTTCCCTATGTACCCGCACATCCAAAAATGGGATTGAATTGTCTTGTTCCACTTCTAAAGTAAACTTAATGGAGGGGACTTGATCATTTAACTGAAGGAGGAAGTTATCCAGGTCACGATTCATGGGCCAGATACACAAAATATCGTCGACGTACCGCAACCAAGGGATGCCAACCCCCAGGATTCTCGGAATGTAAGTAATTTCGAAAAACTCCATATAAATATTGGAGAGGAGGGGCGATAAGGGGTTGCCCATGGCCATCCCAAACACTTGTTGATAATACGTACACTTTTACTCGGGACATGACACCCCCACTAAGAAGGCCATTTTTTCATCAATGTTTCTCCGCGCCCTTAGGATCGCCAGTCCGGAATACATCGATGCCGAATTGGAAAAAATCAACGGTATTGGAAGTGATCTGTGTTACCCATCTGCGTTTATGGAATCTTGTCTCAACAAGGCAAAACGAACTTTCTATCGTGTCAATAATAACACTCGTACTTTGTCAAAAAATATTTTAGTACTTCCATTTTTCCCGGCTTTTTAGGCATTGCTAATGTACTTAAACTTTTGGATATTAATGTAGTATTTTCATATAACAATATTTGAAAAATATCATAGTAAAAAATGCCCTACCAATAATTCAGGCATTATCTATAAAATTGGGTGTAAACAATGTGATTCCTTTTACATAGGTCAGACGGGAAAGGATTTGCACACACGTATAAAACAGCATCAATATTCCGTTAGAACAGGACAGTTGTCCAGTGCTCTTTTTGTCCATTTGTCAGAGTTATCCCACTGTATTGATTGGAATAATGCTTCAGTTTTATTTCATTCTAGCAACATTGTTAATAGAAATATTCTTGAGTCTGCCATTATCCAACTTTCAAATAACTTCAACATAAGCAAAGGTCTTTTTCAACTCGATCCTGTTGTTTTGAGTTCCTTCAAAACAAATTTAGATAAAAAGGGTAGGACGCTAAATCTTTGGTAAACTTGTACGCTACTTTATTAACTTTTAATCTTCATTTTATTTTTATATATATCGAATCTTGACTCTAAAAGGCAAAGTGTTAAAACCCGGGTAGATTTCCAGTATAAATTTGTATTTTTAATTCATTTGATCTTGTGCTAAAAATCGATATTTTTCCTTACAAATCTGTATGCCTCTTGGTTAATCCTCTAATCTTTAATTTTTAATTTTTATTTTTACTTCTCCGTTTATTGCATATATATATATATATATATATAATATATATGTATGTGTGTAGATATGTATGTATATATATATATATATATATGTATGTTTGTGTATATGTATGTTATTTATTTATTTTTTCTTTCTGTAACCTATATATAGGCCGTAACCTTTTATATACTTCAGTGTTCCTGAGGATGTCATTAGACGAAAGCGCTTGAGCACCTTTTTGTGTTTCCTTTCCTTCGTGGTTTTATTCATCATAAATATTTTTCACGTGTTACTTTCGTGAAATAATTTTCATATATATATATACACACACACCGTGTGTTGGTCTCGTTTCACACGAAGGTCAAGCTGGTGGCCCCGCTTCTAGGCCTGGCTTGGTGGAGGAGCGAGTTGCTTTCTTGCGCTCTCCACCGCACATAGCCAGGTACACCAGGATCATCTGGTACCGTCCTGAGCCAGGCATCTAGTCTTCTCATGAAGACTTCAACTTTGACCCCTGTAACGTTTCTGAGGTCCTTTGGAAGCTGGTTAAAAAGTCTTGGCCCCCTGACAACCAAGCTATTTTCCTTCAGTTGAGAAGGTCCCTTGTTGGGCCTTTAATTTGGGAACACTACACCTTCTACCTTTCCTATTTTCCAGTGTTGTTTGAATGGTAATTGGGTTTAGTTTGAGGTTTGGTACCAATTTTTCGGTCATTTTCCGTATGTAGATTATGATGTACCTCTCTTTTCTTCTTTCCAGGGAGTACAGATTTAGTTTACATATACTGTATACATATATTTTGTAAAAATGAAATAAGAATGGTTGCAATGTAATAGTTAGAAGACGATTTTGAACATTTTGTCACTGACTTTTTAAGTTTCAGGAAAAAAAACTGGATATGAAAAGAATTTCGAGTTTTGACACAAATTATCATTATTCCAACACGACATAAACATCTCGAAAACCTTGGACCTTGATTTTGGCTCTCTTCTTCCTTTATGGAGAGCGCGTTTTTGCGGTCATTCGCCCTTGGTCCCTCCTTCTTGCTTAAAAAAAATGCAAAAATCATATTTAAATATCGTGATATAATAAAGTAGAAAATGTCACTTTTCAAACTTACTTTTTCTCCGCATCAAGACTCAAATTCATAAAAATTATAAGCAAAAATTAATTCAAAATTCACTGAAAATTTTATGATGTAAGAAAATAATTCCTTTACGTATTATAATTTAAATCATCATTCGTTAAGCGCTTGCAAGCATCGCCAAACAAATATTTTCCCATAACCATTGAACTAATTTCTTAATTCCAGGCCTAGGAAGCATTCATCAGCCCTTTGCTTGCTGACGAGCATTTGCATTCGAAGACTCTTTAAAAAAAAAAGAAAATCAGCGCTTAATCGAGGCTGGAATCTTTGGAATACGAGAACTTTAAAGCGAGCAAAGATGTACTGAATGCTTGATGCACCCGGAAAGACACAAAGTTAAGTGGACTTGGGCAAATCTTGTTTGATGATACTTGCATTTATGCATTCTAATTAACAAAAAGAAAAGTGTGGGTATAAATATATTATAGGAGGGTTTTTTTGTCTCACTGGATATATTTACTTTCTTTATTCATCATCACTGAATGAATATTAAAAACAGTAATGATAACAATTAACCTTCTTGTTCTCGCTGTTCTCGTTCTTCTTCTTGTTTTTCTTCTTCTCTCACGTAGGCAATTAGCGTGTCAGTTGGGTCGGTATTTTTCTCCATTCCAGTCGATCTTGGAACACTCTCATCAAGTTCGTCTTCGATTTAACTGTCCATATTCCGAGGCTGATCCTTGAGTTTCATGGGCTTATTTCTTCAGCCATCGGCTAGCTAGGCCTGTCATGCCTATACCCTCTTCTTTTTTCCGGGCCTGGAACCGGCGTTGGGTGCGAGGCGTCGTTACCCATGGCAGAGTTATTAATAATTAATAGTTCTGACAAATATAATAAATTCTGAGCTATTTCTCTTTTCTATCTTTATTTCACGTTAACTCAAAAATGGTTTTGCTAAAACACAATTTTTTCTTTATAATTTTTCAGGAATTATTCAATGAAAAATTAAGTATTATTTAATTAAAACTCATATATTTTCTATGAATAATCGTAATTTTTAAAAGTTAATAAATATTTAAATTAAAATAGAAATACCGCGTTCGTATAGATCGCACCGATGAGAATTATTCGTTATAATAATAATGATTAAAATAATGAAATATTTGAAAATTCTGCAAGCACTATCAAGCAAACACTTAAACATTTTCCAATACTTAATTGGGACAACTTTGAACAATATTTAGAATACTTTGACGGGAAATGTCTTTCAACAACTAACTAATGAAAGAGAGTAAAAAATTACGAGTAATTTAAATGATAAACGATTGCAAAGATAAATCTGAGCTCTAAGTTTTTATAAACAACACTTGTCATTATTATTTTATTATTATTATTATTATTATATTATTATTAGTTTGTTAACTGGAAAACATTTTGTGCAACTGATTGTTGAATTTTGCATGACGAGGATATAATACATCTGACATGTCAGTATTTAGTTTATTTTTAAAAAATTATGAATATTGTTATTATGTGCTTTGAAGAGAGTTTATCTTTGAATTCTAATAATAGTTAGATAATTCTTAAGAATTTATTTTACTCAACTAAAAATTTATATGTTGGTAAGATGAGTCGTTGTCATTGCTTTAGAATGGATTCTTTGCATTAAGAATTCAGCTTATATAATTCAAACTAAAAGCAGACACTAAATTAAAAGTCATTACAGTATTATAATATAATTTAAATCATTAGCGATATACGTTCGAAAGCGCTGGAATCTTTTGAATAAAAGCGATTGAAAGCAAGCAAAGCTATGATGAATTCTTAATGCACCTGGAAAAGCTGACGAAGTTAATCGGGTATGAGAAAATGCTTGCATGCATTTTAACCTACAGCAATAAAATTAAATACAGTGGATACCGCATAATTCGACATTTTCTGGGTTCTACCCCCATCGAATTAAGGGAATTTACGAATTAACCGAAATGTACACAATGTGTCCTATAATTCGTACTTCAGAAAATCTGTCACCCCTAATTCTCACTTTTTTGTACTTCCCAAAACGTGCGAAATGTGCCTGTAATTCGCACTTTCATAAAGCCTATCGCACTTTTTCGTACTCACCAACATGTCAGAGCATGCGCAGGTGACCTGGCGGGCGTCGGACAAAGCATCGCGTTGGGACTTGTAGAGGGCCCACATGGTATTTTCGTACTATATTTCAGTTAATTCCTTCACTGTGCGAAATTATAAAATTTTACAGTAATAATACAAAAGACGCTGATGCACAAAATAATGTGTAATCCATGATCATTTCAAGGAAACAAAAGTTCAAAAAATAATTTCCTTTTTCTTCATTTAAGGTATTTTTTATTCAGTCAATGACACTTGTTTTTATGAATACATTTAAAATTTATTAAATAAAATAAAATAATCTTTTTATTAAAAATATTACTCTGAAGGACCTTCTGTATCAAATTTCATATTGTAGCTTAGATTGCTCGCAAGCAAGCAATGTCTAAACGGATGCATTAAACATTCGTCGGGTTTTTGCCTGCTTTCAAGCAGTTGGCAACATTCCAAAGATTCCAGCCTCGATCAAACACCGTAGTGTTAATTTTTTTGCCTGAAATCTTACAATGCAAGCGCTTGAAAGCAAGCAAACTTCTGATGTATGATAGACACACCTGCAACGATTAAAATGGTTCAGCAGCCATTGGAAAATATTTATTTAACAATGCTTGAAAGTATTTTATTATTCATGGATCATATTATTTAATTCAAAGTATTTTCAAGCTTTTTCATTTATAAAAACAATAAATATTTTATAATAAATACAAAACACCTAACTTTTTTCTACGTGAAGGTCAAAATATGATAATAAAAACCCACTCTAATAGACAGAGTTTATTTCCACAACACTTTCGATGCCCACTGGCATCCTCTTCGGGTGGATACAGAAAAACGAATCTTTTCGTTTCGTTTTTCTGTATCCACCCGAAGAGGATGCCAGTGGGCATCGAAACTGTTGTGGAAATAAACTCTGTCTATTAGAGTGGGTTTTTATTATTATAATATTTTATAACTTGTTTTTTTTCATTTATTATCTTCACTTATGATTTAAATCCTTGATTCAAGAGTGATTCAGGAAGCAAAGGAAGGATGTTGCTTCCAAGCAAATAACTTCATTACAAATATATTTTGTTTGTTAATGTAATAATTTATTCGAAAAAAAATAAGTTTGGAAAAATAGCATCATTGACAATCTCTGAATAACACAAATGAAAATGTATTCAAACGTACTTCATCAGTAAATATACGCAAATTTCTCTGCGTCAAACATCAAAACACTTTCAGGCAACATCTTATCATTGACATTTCATGAATCAGAAAAATATTTGGATTCAAAAAGAATTTCGAGTTTTGACACCAGATTATGAATATGCGAATATAATGCAAAATCATTATAATGATCAATATGATCATATTTTTATTATGATATGATAAAGATAAAAGTATCTAATTTTAAATTTGCATCAAGAATCAAATTCATATAAAATGCTATAATTAAAAATGAGTAAAAATTAATTGAAAATTTCATCAGATAGAAAATCTTGTACCTGATTACAGTATTATAATTTAAATGATAAGAGTCCAAAAGTGCTTGCAGGCATCGACAAGCAAATATTTTCCCATGCTTGCTAAACCACTAGATTTATTCTGAGGACAAGACGAATTCATCATGCCTTTGCTCGCTTTCAAGCTTCAGCATTCGAAGACTCTTATAAAAAAAAAAAATCAATGCTTGATCGAGGCTGGAATCTTTTGAATAAACGCGCTTGAAAGCAAGGAAAGCTATGATGAATTCTTGATGCACCTGGAAAGGCTGATGAAGTTAATCGGGTATGAGAAAATACCTGCATGCATTTTAATCTACAGCAATAAAATTAAGTACAGTGGATACCCCATAATTCGATACTTTTTGGGTTCTACCCCCATCGAATTAAGGGAATTTACGAATTAACCGAAATGTACGCAATGTGTCCTATAATTCGCACTTCAGAAAATCTGTCACCCCTAATTCTCACTTTTTCGTACTCCTCAAAACGTGCGAAATGTGCCTGTAATTCACACTTTCATAAAGCCTATCGCACTTTTTCTTACTCCCCAACATGTCAGAGCAAGCGCAGTGACCTTGCGGGCGTCGGACAAAGCATCGCGTTGGGACTTGTAGACACTGGCGGACCTACTATGAAACTAATGATGCTGAAGCTTCAAGGCCCCTAATCCAGGAGGGGCCCTGAAGCAGGTTTTTTTTTAATATGTGAATTTTTCAACAAAATCGATGGAGTTTTTTTGTGTTTGTTATTAAAATAAGGCTATTTTAGTGATAGAATCATAAGCCAATGGGTTGAAGTACTTAATATTGACCTTAGAATATGCTCTAATACCAATTTCATATGGCCTCAAAATGCCCCTGTAATTGGTCAAATTTCAAAATTTTCTCGGGGGCTTGCAGCGCCCGAACCCCCAGCTGTATGGGCTCGCTGAGCTCGCCAGAATCTATTCATAGTCTACATTTTGGCAGCTGGAGCCTCGAATCCTTCGTTGGTGCACGGTTTAATGGTTCTATAGCTCAGCCCTTAGGCTAGAGCCAATCGGAACCATAAAAAGACATCTGAATTCTCAATTCAGGCTGCACTCGTCTCGCTTGTGCATTTTAACACCAAAAATCAGATTGTCACCTCTTTATCCTAACGAGCCCCCTCTGATGACGAAGGGGCACCCATAACAGTTCAAGCTTCAGGGTCCCAAAAATGTAGGTCCGCCACTGCTTGTAGAGGGCCCACATGGTATTTTCGTACTATATTTCAGTTAATTCCTTCACTGTGCGAAAATATAAAATTTTACAGTAATAATACAAAAGACGCTGATGCACAAAATAATGTGTAATCCATAATCATTTCAAGGAAACGAAAGTTCAAAAAATAATTTCCTTTTTCTTCATTTAAGGTACTTTTTATTCAGTCAATGACACTTGTTTTTATGAATACTTTTAAAATTTATTAAATTAAATTGCTCGCAAGCATAAACTTCTTCCCGTGCTTGATGAAGCGTTTCAGTCTAAACGGATGCATTAAACATTCGTCGGGTTTTTGCTTGCTTTAAAGCAGTTGGCAACATTCCAAAGATTCCAGCCTCGATCAAACACCGTACTCTTAATTTTTTTGCCTGACATCTTACAATGCAAGCGCTTGAAAGCAAGCAAACTTCTGATGTATGATAGACACACCTGCAACGATTAAAATGGTTCAGCAGCCATTGGAAAATATTTAATTGACAATGCTTGAAAGTATTTTATTATTCGTGCATCATATTATTTAATTCAAAGTATTTTCAAGCATTTTCGTTTATAAAAACAATAAATATTTTATAATAAATGCAAAACACCACTTTTTTCTAAGTGAAGGTCAAAATATGATAATAAAAACCCACTCTAATAGACAGAGTTTATTTCCACAACACTTTCGATGCCCACTGGCATCCTCTTCGGGTAGATACAGAAAAACGAATATTTTCGTTTCGTTTTTCTGTATCCACCCGAAGAGGATGCCAGTGGGCATCAAAACTGTTGTGGAAATATACTCTGTCTATAAGAGTGGGTTTTTATTATTATAATATTTTATAACTTGATTTTTTTTAATTTGTTATCTTCACTTATGATTTAAATTCTTGGTTCAAGAGTGATTCAAGAAGCAAAGGAAGGATATTGCTTCCAAGCAAATAACTTCATTACAAATATATTTTGTTTGTTAATGTAATTTATTCGAAAAAAAAAGTTTGGAAAAATAGCATCATTGACAATCTCTGAATAACACAAATGAAAATGTATTCAAACGTACTTCATCAGTAAATATACGCAAATTTTTCTGCGTCAAACATCAAAACACTCAAGCAACATCTTATTATTGACATTTCATATATCAGAAAAATATTTGGATTCAAAAAGAATTTCGAGTTTTGACACCAGATTATGAACATGCGAATTTAATGCAAAATCATTATAATGATCAATATGATCATTTATTATTATATGATAAAGATAAAAGTATCTAATTTTATATTTGCATCAAGAATCAAATTCATATAAAAAAAAATTATAAGAAAAAATGAGTTAAAAGTAATTGAAAATTTCATCAGGTAGAAAATCTTGTACCTGATTACAGTATTATAATTTAAATGATAAGAGTCCAAAAGTGCTTGCAGGCATCGGCAAGCAAATATTTTCCCATGCTTGCCAAACCACTTGATTTACTCAGAGGACAACAAGAATTCATCATGCCTTTGCTCGCTTTGAAGCTTTAGCATTCGAAGACTCTTATAAAAAAGAAATCAATGCTTGATCGAGGCTGGAATCTTTTGAATAAAAGCGCTTGAAAGCAAGCAAAACTATGATGAATTCTTGATGCACCTGGAAAGGCTGACGAAGTTAATCGGGTATGAGAAAATGCTTGCATGCATTCTAATCTACGGCAACAAAATTAAGTACAGTGGATACCCCATAATTCGACATTTTGGGGGTTCTACCCCCATCGAATTAAGGGAATTTACGAATTAACCGAAATGTACAAAATGTGTCCTATAATTCGTACTTCAGGAAATCTGTCACCCCTAATTCGCAGTTTTTCGTACTCCCCAAAACGTGGGCGTCGGATAAAGCATCGCGTTGGGACTTGTAGAGGGCACACATGGTATTTTCGCACTATATTTCAGTTAATTCGTTCACTGTGCGAAATTATAAAATTTTACAGTAATAATACAAAAAAGCTGATCAACAAAATAATGTGTAATCCATAATCATTTCAAGGAAACAAAAGTGCAAAAAATAATTTTTCTTTCTTCCTTTAAGGTATTTTTTATTCAGTCAGTGACACTTGTTTTTATGAATACATTTCAAATTTATTAAATTAAATTAAATAATCTTTTTATTAAAAATATTACTCTGAAGTACCTTCTGTATCAACTTTCATATTGTAGCTTAGGTTGCTCGCAAGCATAAGTTTCTTTCCGTGCTTGATGAAGCGCTTCAGTCTAAACGGATGCATTAAACATTCGTCGGGTTTTTGCTTGCTTTCAAGCAGTTGCCAACATTCCAAAGATTCCAGCCTCGATCAAACACCGTATTGTTAATTTTTTTGCCTGAAATCTTACAATGCAAGCGCTTGAAAGCAAGCAAACTTCTGATGTATGATAGACACACCTGCAACGATTAAAATGGTTCAGCAGCCATTGGAAAATATTTACTTAACAGTGCTTGAAAGCATTTTATTATTCGTGCATCATATTATTTAATTCAAAGTAATTTCAAGCATTTTCGTTTATAAAAACAATAAATATTTTATAACTTGAATTTTTTTTCATTTATTATCTTCACTTATAATTTAAATTCTTGATTCAAAGAGTGATTCAGGAAGCAAAAGAAGGATGTTGCTTCCAAGCAAATAACTTCATCACGAATAGATTTTGCTTGTTAATGTAATAATTTATTCGAAAAAAAAAAGTTTGGAAAAAATAGCATCATTGACAATCTCTGAATAACACAAATGAAAATGTATTCAAACGTACTTCATCAGTAAATATACACAAATTTTTCTGCGTCAAACATCAAAACACTTTCAAGCAACATCTTATCATTGACATTTCATGTATCAGAAAAATATTTGGATTCAAAAAGAATTTCGAGTTTTCACACCAGATTATGAATATGCGAATATAATGCAAAATCATTATAATGATCATTATGATCATTTTTTATTATGATATGGTAAAGATAAAAGTATCTAATTTTAAATTTGCATCAAGAATCAAATTCATATAAAAAAACTATTAGAAAAAATGAGTTAAAATTAATTGAAAATTTCATCAGATCGAAAATCTTGTACTTGATTACAGTATTATAATTTAAAGGATAAGAGTCCAAAAGTGCTTGCAGGCATCGACAAGCAAATATTTTCCCATGCTTGCTAAACCACTTGGTTTATTTTGAGGACAACAAGAATTCATCATGCCTTTGCTCGCTTTCAAGCTTCAGCATTCGAAGGCTCTTATAAAAAAAAAAAAATCAATGCTTGATCGAGGCTGGAATCTTTTGAATAAAAGCGATTGAAAGCAAGCAAAGCTATGATGAATTCTTAATGCACCTGGAAAAGCTGACGAAGTTAATCGGGTATGAGAAAATGCTTGAATGCATTTTAACCGACAGCAATAAAATTAAATACGGTGGATACCGCATAATTCGACATTTTTTGGGTTCTACCCCCATCGAATTAAGGGAATTTACGAATTAACCGAAATGTACACAATGTGTCCTATAATTCGTACTTCAGAAAATCTGTCACCCCTAATTCTCACTTTTTTGTACTTCCCAAAACGTGCGAAATGTGCCTGTAATTCGCACTTTCATAAAGCCTATCGCACTTTTTCGTACTCCCCAACATGTCAGAGCATGCGCAGGTGACCTGGCGGGTGTCGGACAAAGCATCGCGTTGGGACTTGTAGAGGGCCCACATGGTATTTTCGTACTATATTTCAGTTAATTCCTTCACTGTGCGAAATTATAAAATTTTACAGTAATAATACAAAAGACGCTGATGCACAAAATAATGTGTAATCCATGATCATTTCAAGGAAACAAAAGTTCAAAAAATAATTTCCTTTTTCTTCATTTAAGGTATTTTTTATTCAGTCAATGACACTTGTTTTTATGAATACATTTAAAATTTATTAAATAAAATAAAATAATCTTTTTATTAAAAATATTACTCTGAAGGACCTTCTGTATCAAATTTCATATTGTAGCTTAGATTGCTCGCAAGCAAGCAATGTCTAAACGGATGCATTAAACATTCGTCGGGTTTTTGCCTGCTTTCAAGCAGTTGGCAACATTCCAAAGATTCCAGCCTCGATCAAACACCGTAGTGTTAATTTTTTTGCCTGAAATCTTACAATGCAAGCGCTTGAAAGCAAGCAAACTTCTGATGTATGATAGACACACCTGCAACGATTAAAATGGTTCAGCAGCCATTGGAAAATATTTATTTAACAATGCTTGAAAGTATTTTATTATTCATGGATCATATTATTTAATTCAAAGTATTTTCAAGCTTTTTCATTTATAAAAACAATAAATATTTTATAATAAATACAAAACACCTAACTTTTTTCTACGTGAAGGTCAAAATATGATAATAAAAACCCACTCTAATAGACAGAGTTTATTTCCACAACACTTTCGATGCCCACTGGCATCCTCTTCGGGTGGATACAGAAAAACGAATCTTTTCGTTTCGTTTTTCTGTATCCACCCGAAGAGGATGCCAGTGGGCATCGAAACTGTTGTGGAAATAAACTCTGTCTATTAGAGTGGGTTTTTATTATTATAATATTTTATAACTTGTTTTTTTTCATTTATTATCTTCACTTATGATTTAAATCCTTGATTCAAGAGTGATTCAGGAAGCAAAGGAAGGATGTTGCTTCCAAGCAAATAACTTCATTACAAATATTTTGTTGTGTTAATGTAATAATTTTCGAAAAAAAATAAGTTTGGAAAAATAGCATCATTGACAATCTCTGAATAACACAAATGAAAATGTATTCAAACGTACTTCATCAGTAAATATACGCAAATTTCTCTGCGTCAAACATCAAAACACTTTCAGGCAACATCTTATCATTGACATTTCATGAATCAGAAAAATATTTGGATTCAAAAAGAATTTCGAGTTTTGACACCAGATTATGAATATGCGAATATAATGCAAAATCATTATAATGATCAATATGATCATATTTTTATTATGATATGATAAAGATAAAAGTATCTAATTTTAAATTTGCATCAAGAATCAATTCATATAAAATGCTATAATTAAAAAATGAGTAAAATTAATTGAAAATTTCATCAGATAGAAAATCTTGTACCTGATTACAGTATTATAATTTAAATGATAAGAGTCCAAAAGTGCTTGCAGGCATCGACAAGCAAATATTTTCCCATGCTTGCTAAACCACTAGATTTATTCTGAGGACAAGACGAATTCATCATGCCTTTGCTCGCTTTCAAGCTTCAGCATTCGAAGACTCTTATAAAAAAAAAAAATCAATGCTTGATCGAGGCTGGAATCTTTTGAATAAACGCGCTTGAAAGCAAGGAAAGCTATGATGAATTCTTGATGCACCTGGAAAGGCTGATGAAGTTAATCGGGTATGAGAAAATACCTGCATGCATTTTAATCTACAGCAATAAAATTAAGTACAGTGGATACCCCATAATTCGATACTTTTTGGGTTCTACCCCATCGAATTAAGGGAATTTACGAATTAACCGAAATGTACGCAATGTGTCCTATAATTCGCACTTCAGAAAATCTGTCACCCCTAATTCTCACTTTTTCGTACTCCTCAAAACGTGCGAAATGTGCCTGTAATTCACACTTTCATAAAGCCTATCGCACTTTTTCTTACTCCCCAACATGTCAGAGCAAGCGCAGTGACCTTGCGGGCGTCGGACAAAGCATCGCGTTGGGACTTGTAGACACTGGCGGACCTACTATGAAACTAATGATGCTGAAGCTTCAAGGCCCCTAATCCAGGAGGGGCCCTGAAGCAGGTTTTTTTTTAATATGTGAATTTTTCAACAAAATCGATGGAGTTTTTTTGTGTTTGTTATTAAAATAAGGCTATTTTAGTGATAGAATCATAAGCCAATGGGTTGAAGTACTTAATATTGACCTTAGAATATGCTCTAATACCAATTTCATATGGCCTCAAAATGCCCCTGTAATTGGTCAAATTTCAAAATTTTCTCGGGGGCTTGCAGCGCCCGAACCCCCAGCTGTATGGGCTCGCTGAGCTCGCCAGAATCTATTCATAGTCTACATTTTGGCAGCTGGAGCCTCGAATCCTTCGTTGGTGCACGGTTTAATGGTTCTATAGCTCAGCCCTTAGGCTAGAGCCAATCGGAACCATAAAAAGACATCTGAATTCTCAATTCAGGCTGCACTCGTCTCGCTTGTGCATTTTAACACCAAAAATCAGATTGTCACCTCTTTATCCTAACGAGCCCCCTCTGATGACGAAGGGGCACCCATAACAGTTCAAGCTTCAGGGTCCCAAAAATGTAGGTCCGCCACTGCTTGTAGAGGGCCCACATGGTATTTTCGTACTATATTTCAGTTAATTCCTTCACTGTGCGAAAATATAAAATTTTACAGTAATAATACAAAAGACGCTGATGCACAAAATAATGTGTAATCCATAATCATTTCAAGGAAACGAAAGTTCAAAAAATAATTTCCTTTTTCTTCATTTAAGGTACTTTTTATTCAGTCAATGACACTTGTTTTTATGAATACTTTTAAAATTTATTAAATTAAATTGCTCGCAAGCATAAACTTCTTCCCGTGCTTGATGAAGCGTTTCAGTCTAAACGGATGCATTAAACATTCGTCGGGTTTTTGCTTGCTTTAAAGCAGTTGGCAACATTCCAAAGATTCCAGCCTCGATCAAACACCGTACTCTTAATTTTTTTGCCTGACATCTTACAATGCAAGCGCTTGAAAGCAAGCAAACTTCTGATGTATGATAGACACACCTGCAACGATTAAAATGGTTCAGCAGCCATTGGAAAATATTTAATTGACAATGCTTGAAAGTATTTTATTATTCGTGCATCATATTATTTAATTCAAAGTATTTTCAAGCATTTTCGTTTATAAAAACAATAAATATTTTATAATAAATGCAAAACACCACTTTTTTCTAAGTGAAGGTCAAAATATGATAATAAAAACCCACTCTAATAGACAGAGTTTATTTCCACAACACTTTCGATGCCCACTGGCATCCTCTTCGGGTAGATACAGAAAAACGAATATTTTCGTTTCGTTTTTCTGTATCCACCCGAAGAGGATGCCAGTGGGCATCAAAACTGTTGTGGAAATATACTCTGTCTATAAGAGTGGGTTTTTATTATTATAATATTTTATAACTTGATTTTTTTTAATTTGTTATCTTCACTTATGATTTAAATTCTTGGTTCAAGAGTGATTCAAGAAGCAAAGGAAGGATATTGCTTCCAAGCAAATAACTTCATTACAAATATATTTTGTTTGTTAATGTAATTTATTCGAAAAAAATAAGTTTGGAAAAATAGCATCATTGACAATCTCTGAATAACACAAATGAAAATGTATTCAAACGTACTTCATCAGTAAATATACGCAAATTTTTCTGCGTCAAACATCAAAACACTCAAGCAACATCTTATTATTGACATTTCATATATCAGAAAAATATTTGGATTCAAAAAGAATTTCGAGTTTTGACACCAGATTATGAACATGCGAATTTAATGCAAAATCATTATAATGATCAATATGATCATTTATTATTATATGATAAAGATAAAAGTATCTAATTTTATATTTGCATCAAGAATCAAATTCATATAAAAAAAAATTATAAGAAAAAATGAGTTAAAAGTAATTGAAAATTTCATCAGGTAGAAAATCTTGTACCTGATTACAGTATTATAATTTAAATGATAAGAGTCCAAAAGTGCTTGCAGGCATCGGCAAGCAAATATTTTCCCATGCTTGCCAAACCACTTGATTTACTCAGAGGACAACAAGAATTCATCATGCCTTTGCTCGCTTTGAAGCTTTAGCATTCGAAGACTCTTATAAAAAAGAAATCAATGCTTGATCGAGGCTGGAATCTTTTGAATAAAAGCGCTTGAAAGCAAGCAAAACTATGATGAATTCTTGATGCACCTGGAAAGGCTGACGAAGTTAATCGGGTATGAGAAAATGCTTGCATGCATTCTAATCTACGGCAACAAAATTAAGTACAGTGGATACCCCATAATTCGACATTTTGGGGGTTCTACCCCCATCGAATTAAGGGAATTTACGAATTAACCGAAATGTACAAAATGTGTCCTATAATTCGTACTTCAGGAAATCTGTCACCCCTAATTCGCAGTTTTTCGTACTCCCCAAAACGTGGGCGTCGGATAAAGCATCGCGTTGGGACTTGTAGAGGGCACACATGGTATTTTCGCACTATATTTCAGTTAATTCGTTCACTGTGCGAAATTATAAAATTTTACAGTAATAATACAAAAAAGCTGATCAACAAAATAATGTGTAATCCATAATCATTTCAAGGAAACAAAAGTGCAAAAAATAATTTTTCTTTCTTCCTTTAAGGTATTTTTTATTCAGTCAGTGACACTTGTTTTTATGAATACATTTCAAATTTATTAAATTAAATTAAATAATCTTTTTATTAAAAATATTACTCTGAAGTACCTTCTGTATCAACTTTCATATTGTAGCTTAGGTTGCTCGCAAGCATAAGTTTCTTTCCGTGCTTGATGAAGCGCTTCAGTCTAAACGGATGCATTAAACATTCGTCGGGTTTTTGCTTGCTTTCAAGCAGTTGCCAACATTCCAAAGATTCCAGCCTCGATCAAACACCGTATTGTTAATTTTTTTGCCTGAAATCTTACAATGCAAGCGCTTGAAAGCAAGCAAACTTCTGATGTATGATAGACACACCTGCAACGATTAAAATGGTTCAGCAGCCATTGGAAAATATTTACTTAACAGTGCTTGAAAGCATTTTATTATTCGTGCATCATATTATTTAATTCAAAGTAATTTCAAGCATTTTCGTTTATAAAAACAATAAATATTTTATAACTTGAATTTTTTTTCATTTATTATCTTCACTTATAATTTAAATTCTTGATTCAAAGAGTGATTCAGGAAGCAAAAGAAGGATGTTGCTTCCAAGCAAATAACTTCATCACGAATAGATTTTGCTTGTTAATGTAATAATTTATTCGAAAAAAAAAAGTTTGGAAAAATAGCATCATTGACAATCTCTGAATAACACAAATGAAAATGTATTCAAACGTACTTCATCAGTAAATATACACAAATTTTTCTGCGTCAAACATCAAAACACTTTCAAGCAACATCTTATCATTGACATTTCATGTATCAGAAAAATATTTGGATTCAAAAAGAATTTCGAGTTTTCACACCAGATTATGAATATGCGAATATAATGCAAAATCATTATAATGATCATTATGATCATTTTTTATTATGATATGGTAAAGATAAAAGTATCTAATTTTAAATTTGCATCAAGAATCAAATTCATATAAAAAAACTATTAGAAAAAATGAGTTAAAATTAATTGAAAATTTCATCAGATCGAAAATCTTGTACTTGATTACAGTATTATAATTTAAAGGATAAGAGTCCAAAAGTGCTTGCAGGCATCGACAAGCAAATATTTTCCCATGCTTGCTAAACCACTTGGTTTATTTTGAGGACAACAAGAATTCATCATGCCTTTGCTCGCTTTCAAGCTTCAGCATTCGAAGGCTCTTATAAAAAAAAAAAATCAATGCTTGATCGAGGCTGGAATCTTTTGAATAAAAGCGATTGAAAGCAAGCAAAGCTATGATGAATTCTTAATGCACCTGGAAAAGCTGACGAAGTTAATCGGGTATGAGAAAATGCTTGAATGCATTTTAACCGACAGCAATAAAATTAAATACGGTGGATACCGCATAATTCGACATTTTTTGGGTTCTACCCCATCGAATTAAGGGAATTTACGAATTAACCGAAATGTACACAATGTGTCCTATAATTCGTACTTCAGAAAATCTGTCACCCCTAATTCTCACTTTTTTGTACTTCCCAAACGTGCGAAATGTGCCTGTAATTCGCACTTTCATAAAGCCTATCGCACTTTTTCGTACTCCCCAACATGTCAGAGCATGCGCAGGTGACCTGGCGGGTGTCGGACAAAGCATCGCGTTGGGACTTGTAGAGGGCCCACATGGTATTTTCGTACTATATTTCAGTTAATTCCTTCACTGTGCGAAATTATAAAATTTTACAGTAATAATACAAAAGACGCTGATGCACAAAATAATGTGTAATCCATGATCATTTCAAGGAAACAAAAGTTCAAAAAATAATTTCCTTTTTCTTCATTTAAGGTATTTTTTATTCAGTCAATGACACTTGTTTTTATGAATACATTTAAAATTTATTAAATAAAATAAAATAATCTTTTTATTAAAAATATTACTCTGAAGGACCTTCTGTATCAAATTTCATATTGTAGCTTAGATTGCTCGCAAGCAAGCAATGTCTAAACGGATGCATTAAACATTCGTCGGGTTTTTGCCTGCTTTCAAGCAGTTGGCAACATTCCAAAGATTCCAGCCTCGATCAAACACCGTAGTGTTAATTTTTTTGCCTGAAATCTTACAATGCAAGCGCTTGAAAGCAAGCAAACTTCTGATGTATGATAGACACACCTGCAACGATTAAAATGGTTCAGCAGCCATTGGAAAATATTTATTTAACAATGCTTGAAAGTATTTTATTATTCATGGATCATATTATTTAATTCAAAGTATTTTCAAGCTTTTTCATTTATAAAAACAATAAATATTTTATAATAAATACAAAACACCTAACTTTTTTCTACGTGAAGGTCAAAATATGATAATAAAAACCCACTCTAATAGACAGAGTTTATTTCCACAACACTTTCGATGCCCACTGGCATCCTCTTCGGGTGGATACAGAAAAACGAATCTTTTCGTTTCGTTTTTCTGTATCCACCCGAAGAGGATGCCAGTGGGCATCGAAACTGTTGTGGAAATAAACTCTGTCTATTAGAGTGGGTTTTTATTATTATAATATTTTATAACTTGTTTTTTTTCATTTATTATCTTCACTTATGATTTAAATCCTTGATTCAAGAGTGATTCAGGAAGCAAAGGAAGGATGTTGCTTCCAAGCAAATAACTTCATTACAAATATATTTTGTTTGTTAATGTAATAATTTATTCGAAAAAAAATAAGTTTGGAAAAATAGCATCATTGACAATCTCTGAATAACACAAATGAAAATGTATTCAAACGTACTTCATCAGTAAATATACGCAAATTTCTCTGCGTCAAACATCAAAACACTTTCAGGCAACATCTTATCATTGACATTTCATGAATCAGAAAAATATTTGGATTCAAAAAGAATTTCGAGTTTTGACACCAGATTATGAATATGCGAATATAATGCAAAATCATTATAATGATCAATATGATCATATTTTTATTATGATATGATAAAGATAAAAGTATCTAATTTTAAATTTGCATCAAGAATCAAATTCATATAAAATGCTATAATTAAAAATGAGTAAAAATTAATTGAAAATTTCATCAGATAGAAAATCTTGTACCTGATTACAGTATTATAATTTAAATGATAAGAGTCCAAAAGTGCTTGCAGGCATCGACAAGCAAATATTTTCCCATGCTTGCTAAACCACTAGATTTATTCTGAGGACAAGACGAATTCATCATGCCTTTGCTCGCTTTCAAGCTTCAGCATTCGAAGACTCTTATAAAAAAAAAAAATCAATGCTTGATCGAGGCTGGAATCTTTTGAATAAACGCGCTTGAAAGCAAGGAAAGCTATGATGAATTCTTGATGCACCTGGAAAGGCTGATGAAGTTAATCGGGTATGAGAAAATACCTGCATGCATTTTAATCTACAGCAATAAAATTAAGTACAGTGGATACCCCATAATTCGATACTTTTTGGGTTCTACCCCCATCGAATTAAGGGAATTTACGAATTAACCGAAATGTACGCAATGTGTCCTATAATTCGCACTTCAGAAAATCTGTCACCCCTAATTCTCACTTTTTCGTACTCCTCAAAACGTGCGAAATGTGCCTGTAATTCACACTTTCATAAAGCCTATCGCACTTTTTCTTACTCCCCAACATGTCAGAGCAAGCGCAGTGACCTTGCGGGCGTCGGACAAAGCATCGCGTTGGGACTTGTAGACACTGGCGGACCTACTATGAAACTAATGATGCTGAAGCTTCAAGGCCCCTAATCCAGGAGGGGCCCTGAAGCAGGTTTTTTTTTAATATGTGAATTTTTCAACAAAATCGATGGAGTTTTTTTGTGTTTGTTATTAAAATAAGGCTATTTTAGTGATAGAATCATAAGCCAATGGGTTGAAGTACTTAATATTGACCTTAGAATATGCTCTAATACCAATTTCATATGGCCTCAAAATGCCCCTGTAATTGGTCAAATTTCAAAATTTTCTCGGGGCTTGCAGCGCCCGAACCCCCAGCTGTATGGGCTCGCTGAGCTCGCCAGAATCTATTCATAGTCTACATTTTGGCAGCTGGAGCCTCGAATCCTTCGTTGGTGCACGGTTTAATGGTTCTATAGCTCAGCCCTTAGGCTAGAGCCAATCGGAACCATAAAAAGACATCTGAATTCTCAATTCAGGCTGCACTCGTCTCGCTTGTGCATTTTAACACCAAAAATCAGATTGTCACCTCTTTATCCTAACGAGCCCCCTCTGATGACGAAGGGGCACCCATAACAGTTCAAGCTTCAGGGTCCCAAAAATGTAGGTCCGCCACTGCTTGTAGAGGGCCCACATGGTATTTTCGTACTATATTTCAGTTAATTCCTTCACTGTGCGAAAATATAAAATTTTACAGTAATAATACAAAAGACGCTGATGCACAAAATAATGTGTAATCCATAATCATTTCAAGGAAACGAAAGTTCAAAAAATAATTTCCTTTTTCTTCATTTAAGGTACTTTTTATTCAGTCAATGACACTTGTTTTTATGAATACTTTTAAAATTTATTAAATTAAATTGCTCGCAAGCATAAACTTCTTCCCGTGCTTGATGAAGCGTTTCAGTCTAAACGGATGCATTAAACATTCGTCGGGTTTTTGCTTGCTTTAAAGCAGTTGGCAACATTCCAAAGATTCCAGCCTCGATCAAACACCGTACTCTTAATTTTTTTGCCTGACATCTTACAATGCAAGCGCTTGAAAGCAAGCAAACTTCTGATGTATGATAGACACACCTGCAACGATTAAAATGGTTCAGCAGCCATTGGAAAATATTTAATTGACAATGCTTGAAAGTATTTTATTATTCGTGCATCATATTATTTAATTCAAAGTATTTTCAAGCATTTTCGTTTATAAAAACAATAAATATTTTATAATAAATGCAAAACACCACTTTTTTCTAAGTGAAGGTCAAAATATGATAATAAAAACCCACTCTAATAGACAGAGTTTATTTCCACAACACTTTCGATGCCCACTGGCATCCTCTTCGGGTAGATACAGAAAAACGAATATTTTCGTTTCGTTTTTCTGTATCCACCCGAAGAGGATGCCAGTGGGCATCAAAACTGTTGTGGAAATATACTCTGTCTATAAGAGTGGGTTTTTATTATTATAATATTTTATAACTTGATTTTTTTTAATTTGTTATCTTCACTTATGATTTAAATTCTTGGTTCAAGAGTGATTCAAGAAGCAAAGGAAGGATATTGCTTCCAAGCAAATAACTTCATTACAAATATTTTTGTTTGTTAATGTAATTTATTCGAAAAAAATAAGTTTGGAAAAATAGCATCATTGACAATCTCTGAATAACACAAATGAAAATGTATTCAAACGTACTTCATCAGTAAATATACGCAAATTTTTCTGCGTCAAACATCAAAACACTCAAGCAACATCTTATTATTGACATTTCATATATCAGAAAAATATTTGGATTCAAAAAGAATTTCGAGTTTTGACACCAGATTATGAACATGCGAATTTAATGCAAAATCATTATAATGATCAATATGATCATTTATTATTATATGATAAAGATAAAAGTATCTAATTTTATATTTGCATCAAGAATCAAATTCATATAAAAAAAATTATAAGAAAAAATGAGTTAAAAGTAATTGAAAATTTCATCAGGTAGAAAATCTTGTACCTGATTACAGTATTATAATTTAAATGATAAGAGTCCAAAAGTGCTTGCAGGCATCGGCAAGCAAATATTTTCCCATGCTTGCCAAACCACTTGATTTACTCAGAGGACAACAAGAATTCATCATGCCTTTGCTCGCTTTGAAGCTTTAGCATTCGAAGACTCTTATAAAAAAGAAATCAATGCTTGATCGAGGCTGGAATCTTTTGAATAAAAGCGCTTGAAAGCAAGCAAAACTATGATGAATTCTTGATGCACCTGGAAAGGCTGACGAAGTTAATCGGGTATGAGAAAATGCTTGCATGCATTCTAATCTACGGCAACAAAATTAAGTACAGTGGATACCCCATAATTCGACATTTTGGGGGTTCTACCCCCATCGAATTAAGGGAATTTACGAATTAACCGAAATGTACAAAATGTGTCCTATAATTCGTACTTCAGGAAATCTGTCACCCCTAATTCGCAGTTTTTCGTACTCCCCAAAACGTGGGCGTCGGATAAAGCATCGCGTTGGGACTTGTAGAGGGCACACATGGTATTTTCGCACTATATTTCAGTTAATTCGTTCACTGTGCGAAATTATAAAATTTTACAGTAATAATACAAAAAAGCTGATCAACAAAATAATGTGTAATCCATAATCATTTCAAGGAAACAAAAGTGCAAAAATAATTTTTCTTTCTTCCTTTAAGGTATTTTTTATTCAGTCAGTGACACTTGTTTTTATGAATACATTTCAAATTTATTAAATTAAATTAAATAATCTTTTTATTAAAAATATTACTCTGAAGTACCTTCTGTATCAACTTTCATATTGTAGCTTAGGTTGCTCGCAAGCATAAGTTTCTTTCCGTGCTTGATGAAGCGCTTCAGTCTAAACGGATGCATTAAACATTCGTCGGGTTTTTGCTTGCTTTCAAGCAGTTGCCAACATTCCAAAGATTCCAGCCTCGATCAAACACCGTATTGTTAATTTTTTTGCCTGAAATCTTACAATGCAAGCGCTTGAAAGCAAGCAAACTTCTGATGTATGATAGACACACCTGCAACGATTAAAATGGTTCAGCAGCCATTGGAAAATATTTACTTAACAGTGCTTGAAAGCATTTTATTATTCGTGCATCATATTATTTAATTCAAAGTAATTTCAAGCATTTTCGTTTATAAAAACAATAAATATTTTATAACTTGAATTTTTTTTCATTTATTATCTTCACTTATAATTTAAATTCTTGATTCAAAGAGTGATTCAGGAAGCAAAAGAAGGATGTTGCTTCCAAGCAAATAACTTCATCACGAATAGATTTTGCTTGTTAATGTAATAATTTATTCGAAAAAAAAAAGTTTGGAAAAAATAGCATCATTGACAATCTCTGAATAACACAAATGAAAATGTATTCAAACGTACTTCATCAGTAAATATACACAAATTTTTCTGCGTCAAACATCAAAACACTTTCAAGCAACATCTTATCATTGACATTTCATGTATCAGAAAAATATTTGGATTCAAAAAGAATTTCGAGTTTTCACACCAGATTATGAATATGCGAATATAATGCAAAATCATTATAATGATCATTATGATCATTTTTTATTATGATATGGTAAAGATAAAGTATCTAATTTTAAATTTGCATCAAGAATCAAATTCATATAAAAAAACTATTAGAAAAAATGAGTTAAAATTAATTGAAAATTTCATCAGATCGAAAATCTTGTACTTGATTACAGTATTATAATTTAAAGGATAAGAGTCCAAAAGTGCTTGCAGGCATCGACAAGCAAATATTTTCCCATGCTTGCTAAACCACTTGGTTTATTTTGAGGACAACAAGAATTCATCATGCCTTTGCTCGCTTTCAAGCTTCAGCATTCGAAGGCTCTTATAAAAAAAAAAAAATCAATGCTTGATCGAGGCTGGAATCTTTTGAATAAAAGCGATTGAAAGCAAGCAAAGCTATGATGAATTCTTAATGCACCTGGAAAAGCTGACGAAGTTAATCGGGTATGAGAAAATGCTTGAATGCATTTTAACCGACAGCAATAAAATTAAATACGGTGGATACCGCATAATTCGACATTTTTTGGGTTCTACCCCCATCGAATTAAGGGAATTTACGAATTAACCGAAATGTACACAATGTGTCCTATAATTCGTACTTCAGAATATCTGTCACCCCTAATTCTCACTTTTTTGTACTCCTCAAAACGTGCGAAATGTGCCTGTAATTCGCACTTTCATAAAGCCTATCGCACTTTTTCTTACTCCCCAACATGTCAGAGCAAGCGCAGTGACCTTGCGGGCGTCGGACAAAGCATCGCGTTGGGACTTGTAGACACTGGCGGACCTACTATGAAACTAATGATGCTGAAGCTTCAAGGCCCCTAATCCAGGAGGGCCCTGAAGCAGGTTTTTTTTTAATATGTGAATTTTTCAACAAAATCGATGGAGTTTTTTGTGTTTGTTATTAAAATAAGGCTATTTTAGTGATAGAATCATAAGCCAATGGGTTGAAGTACTTAATATTGACCTTAGAATATGCTCTAATACAATTTCATATGGCCTCAAAATGCCCCTGTAATTGGTCAAATTTCAAAATTTTCTCGGGGGCTTGCAGCGCCCGAACCCCCAGCTGTATGGGCTCGCTGAGCCGCCAGAATCTATTCATAGTCTACATTTTGGCAGCTGGAGCCTCGAATCCTTCGTTGGTGCACGGTTTAATGGTTCTATAGCTCAGCCCTTAGGCTAGAGCCAATCGGAACCATAAAAAGACATCTGAATTCTCAATTCAGGCTGCACTCGTCTCGCTTGTGCATTTTAACACCAAAAATCAGATTGTCACCTCTTTATCCTAACGAGCCCCTCTGATGACGAAGGGGCACCCATAACAGTTCAAGCTTCAGGGTCCCAAAATGTAGGTCCGCCACTGCTTGTAGAGGGCCCACATGGTATTTTCGTACTATATTTCAGTTAATTCCTTCACTGTGCGAAAATATAAAATTTTACAGTAATAATACAAAGACGCTGATGCACAAAATAATGTGTAATCCATAATCATTTCAAGGAAACGAAAGTTCAAAAAATAATTTCCTTTTTCTTCATTTAAGGTACTTTTTATTCAGTCAATGACACTTGTTTTTATGAATACTTTTAAAATTTATTAAATTAAATTGCTCGCAAGCATAAACTTCTTCCCGTGCTTGATGAAGCGTTTCAGTCTAAACGGATGCATTAAACATTCGTCGGGTTTTTGCTTGCTTTAAAGCAGTTGGCAACATTCCAAAGATTCCAGCCTCGATCAAACACCGTACTCTTAATTTTTTTGCCTGACATCTTACAATGCAAGCGCTTGAAAGCAAGCAAACTTCTGATGTATGATAGACACACCTGCAACGATTAAAATGGTTCAGCAGCCATTGGAAAATATTTAATTGACAATGCTTGAAAGTATTTTATTATTCGTGCATCATATTATTTAATTCAAAGTATTTTCAAGCATTTTCGTTTATAAAAACAATAAATATTTTATAATAAATGCAAAACACCACTTTTTTCTAAGTGAAGGTCAAAATATGATAATAAAAACCCACTCTAATAGACAGAGTTTATTTCCACAACACTTTCGATGCCCACTGGCATCCTCTTCGGGTAGATACAGAAAAACGAATATTTTCGTTTCGTTTTTCTGTATCCACCCGAAGAGGATGCCAGTGGGCATCAAAACTGTTGTGGAAATATACTCTGTCTATAAGAGTGGGTTTTTATTATTATAATATTTTATAACTTGATTTTTTTTAATTTGTTATCTTCACTTATGATTTAAATTCTTGGTTCAAGAGTGATTCAAGAAGCAAAGGAAGGATATTGCTTCCAAGCAAATAACTTCATTACAAATATATTTTGTTTGTTAATGTAATTTATTCGAAAAAATAAGTTTGGAAAAATAGCATCATTGACAATCTCTGAATAACACAAATGAAAATGTATTCAAACGTACTTCATCAGTAAATATACGCAAATTTTTCTGCGTCAAACATCAAAACACTCAAGCAACATCTTATTATTGACATTTCATATATCAGAAAAATATTTGGATTCAAAAAGAATTTCGAGTTTTGACACCAGATTATGAACATGCGAATTTAATGCAAAATCATTATAATGATCATATGATCATTTATTATTATATGATAAAGATAAAAGTATCTAATTTTATATTTGCATCAAGAATCAAATTCATATAAAAAAAAATTATAAGAAAAAATGAGTTAAAAGTAATTGAAAATTTCATCAGGTAGAAAATCTTGTACCTGATTACAGTATTATAATTTAAATGATAAGAGTCCAAAAGTGCTTGCAGGCATCGGCAAGCAAATATTTTCCCATGCTTGCCAAACCACTTGATTTACTCAGAGGACAACAAGAATTCATCATGCCTTTGCTCGTTTGAAGCTTTAGCATTCGAAGACTCTTATAAAAAAGAAATCAATGCTTGATCGAGGCTGGAATCTTTTGAATAAAAGCGCTTGAAAGCAAGCAAAACTATGATGAATTCTTGATGCACCTGGAAAGGCTGACGAAGTTAATCGGGTATGAGAAAATGCTTGCATGCATTCTAATCTACGGCAACAAAATTAAGTACAGTGGATACCCCATAATTCGACATTTTGGGGGTTCTACCCCCATCGAATTAAGGGAATTTACGAATTAACCGAAATGTACAAAATGTGTCCTATAATTCGTACTTCAGGAAATCTGTCACCCCTAATTCGCAGTTTTTCGTACTCCCCAAAACGTGGGCGTCGGATAAAGCATCGCGTTGGGACTTGTAGAGGGCACACATGGTATTTTCGCACTATATTTCAGTTAATTCGTTCACTGTGCGAAATTATAAAATTTTACAGTAATAATACAAAAAAGCTGATCAACAAAATAATGTGTAATCCATAATCATTTCAAGGAAACAAAAGTGCAAAAAATAATTTTTCTTTCTTCCTTTAAGGTATTTTTTATTCAGTCAGTGACACTTGTTTTTATGAATACATTTCAAATTTATTAAATTAAATTAAATAATCTTTTTATTAAAAATATTACTCTGAAGTACCTTCTGTATCAACTTTCATATTGTAGCTTAGGTTGCTCGCAAGCATAAGTTTCTTTCCGTGCTTGATGAAGCGCTTCAGTCTAAACGGATGCATTAAACATTCGTCGGGTTTTTGCTTGCTTTCAAGCAGTTGCCAACATTCCAAAGATTCCAGCCTCGATCAAACACCGTATTGTTAATTTTTTTGCCTGAAATCTTACAATGCAAGCGCTTGAAAGCAAGCAAACTTCTGATGTATGATAGACACACCTGCAACGATTAAAATGGTTCAGCAGCCATTGGAAAATATTTACTTAACAGTGCTTGAAAGCATTTTATTATTCGTGCATCATATTATTTAATTCAAAGTAATTTCAAGCATTTTCGTTTATAAAAACAATAAATATTTTATAACTTGAATTTTTTTTCATTTATTATCTTCACTTATAATTTAAATTCTTGATTCAAAGAGTGATTCAGGAAGCAAAAGAAGGATGTTGCTTCCAAGCAAATAACTTCATCACGAATAGATTTTGCTTGTTAATGTAATAATTTATTCGAAAAAAAAAAGTTTGGAAAAATAGCATCATTGACAATCTCTGAATAACACAAATGAAAATGTATTCAAACGTACTTCATCAGTAAATATACACAAATTTTTCTGCGTCAAACATCAAAACACTTTCAAGCAACATCTTATCATTGACATTTCATGTATCAGAAAAATATTTGGATTCAAAAAGAATTTCGAGTTTTCACACCAGATTATGAATATGCGAATATAATGCAAAATCATTATAATGATCATTATGATCATTTTTTATTATGATATGGTAAAGATAAAAGTATCTAATTTTAAATTTGCATCAAGAATCAAATTCATATAAAAAAACTATTAGAAAAAATGAGTTAAAATTAATTGAAAATTTCATCAGATCGAAAATCTTGTACTTGATTACAGTATTATAATTTAAAGGATAAGAGTCCAAAAGTGCTTGCAGGCATCGACAAGCAAATATTTTCCCATGCTTGCTAAACCACTTGGTTTATTTTGAGGACAACAAGAATTCATCATGCCTTTGCTCGCTTTCAAGCTTCAGCATTCGAAGGCTCTTATAAAAAAAAAAAAATCAATGCTTGATCGAGGCTGGAATCTTTTGAATAAAAGCGATTGAAAGCAAGCAAAGCTATGATGAATTCTTAATGCACCTGGAAAAGCTGACGAAGTTAATCGGGTATGAGAAAATGCTTGAATGCATTTTAACCGACAGCAATAAAATTAAATACGGTGGATACCGCATAATTCGACATTTTTTGGGTTCTACCCCCATCGAATTAAGGGAATTTACGAATTAACCGAAATGTACACAATGTGTCCTATAATTCGTACTTCAGAAAATCTGTCACCCCTAATTCTCACTTTTTTGTACTTCCCAAAACGTGCGAAATGTGCCTGTAATTCGCACTTTCATAAAGCCTATCGCACTTTTTCGTACTCCCCAACATGTCAGAGCATGCGCAGGTGACCTGGCGGGTGTCGGACAAAGCATCGCGTTGGGACTTGTAGAGGGCCCACATGGTATTTTCGTACTATATTTCAGTTAATTCCTTCACTGTGCGAAATTATAAAATTTTACAGTAATAATACAAAAGACGCTGATGCACAAAATAATGTGTAATCCATGATCATTTCAAGGAAACAAAAGTTCAAAAAATAATTTCCTTTTTCTTCATTTAAGGTATTTTTTATTCAGTCAATGACACTTGTTTTTATGAATACATTTAAAATTTATTAAATAAAATAAAATAATCTTTTTATTAAAAATATTACTCTGAAGGACCTTCTGTATCAAATTTCATATTGTAGCTTAGATTGCTCGCAAGCAAGCAATGTCTAAACGGATGCATTAAACATTCGTCGGGTTTTTGCCTGCTTTCAAGCAGTTGGCAACATTCCAAAGATTCCAGCCTCGATCAAACACCGTAGTGTTAATTTTTTTGCCTGAAATCTTACAATGCAAGCGCTTGAAAGCAAGCAAACTTCTGATGTATGATAGACACACCTGCAACGATTAAAATGGTTCAGCAGCCATTGGAAAATATTTATTTAACAATGCTTGAAAGTATTTTATTATTCATGGATCATATTATTTAATTCAAAGTATTTTCAAGCTTTTTCATTTATAAAAACAATAAATATTTTATAATAAATACAAAACACCTAACTTTTTTCTACGTGAAGGTCAAAATATGATAATAAAAACCCACTCTAATAGACAGAGTTTATTTCCACAACACTTTCGATGCCCACTGGCATCCTCTTCGGGTGGATACAGAAAAACGAATCTTTTCGTTTCGTTTTTCTGTATCCACCCGAAGAGGATGCCAGTGGGCATCGAAACTGTTGTGGAAATAAACTCTGTCTATTAGAGTGGGTTTTTATTATTATAATATTTTATAACTTGTTTTTTTTCATTTATTATCTTCACTTATGATTTAAATCCTTGATTCAAGAGTGATTCAGGAAGCAAAGGAAGGATGTTGCTTCCAAGCAAATAACTTCATTACAAATATATTTTGTTTGTTAATGTAATAATTTATTCGAAAAAAAATAAGTTTGGAAAAATAGCATCATTGACAATCTCTGAATAACACAAATGAAAATGTATTCAAACGTACTTCATCAGTAAATATACGCAAATTTCTCTGCGTCAAACATCAAAACACTTTCAGGCAACATCTTATCATTGACATTTCATGAATCAGAAAAATATTTGGATTCAAAAAGAATTTCGAGTTTTGACACCAGATTATGAATATGCGAATATAATGCAAAATCATTATAATGATCAATATGATCATATTTTTATTATGATATGATAAAGATAAAAGTATCTAATTTTAAATTTGCATCAAGAATCAAATTCATATAAAATGCTATAATTAAAAATGAGTAAAAATTAATTGAAAATTTCATCAGATAGAAAATCTTGTACCTGATTACAGTATTATAATTTAAATGATAAGAGTCCAAAAGTGCTTGCAGGCATCGACAAGCAAATATTTTCCCATGCTTGCTAAACCACTAGATTTATTCTGAGGACAAGACGAATTCATCATGCCTTTGCTCGCTTTCAAGCTTCAGCATTCGAAGACTCTTATAAAAAAAAAAATCAATGCTTGATCGAGGCTGGAATCTTTTGAATAAACGCGCTTGAAAGCAAGGAAAGCTATGATGAATTCTTGATGCACCTGGAAAGGCTGATGAAGTTAATCGGGTATGAGAAAATACCTGCATGCATTTTAATCTACAGCAATAAAATTAAGTACAGTGGATACCCCATAATTCGATACTTTTTGGGTTCTACCCCCATCGAATTAAGGGAATTTACGAATTAACCGAAATGTACGCAATGTGTCCTATAATTCGCACTTCAGAAAATCTGTCACCCCTAATTCTCACTTTTTCGTACTCCTCAAAACGTGCGAAATGTGCCTGTAATTCACACTTTCATAAAGCCTATCGCACTTTTCTTACTCCCCAACATGTCAGAGCAAGCGCAGTGACCTTGCGGGCGTCGGACAAAGCATCGCGTTGGGACTTGTAGACACTGGCGGACCTACTATGAAACTAATGATGCTGAAGCTTCAAGGCCCCTAATCCAGGAGGGGCCCTGAAGCAGGTTTTTTTTTAATATGTGAATTTTTCAACAAAATCGATGGAGTTTTTTTGTGTTTGTTATTAAAATAAGGCTATTTTAGTGATAGAATCATAAGCCAATGGGTTGAAGTACTTAATATTGACCTTAGAATATGCTCTAATACCAATTTCATATGGCCTCAAAATGCCCCTGTAATTGGTCAAATTTCAAAATTTTCTCGGGGGCTTGCAGCGCCCGAACCCCCAGCTGTATGGGCTCGCTGAGCTCGCCAGAATCTATTCATAGTCTACATTTTGGCAGCTGGAGCCTCGAATCCTTCGTTGGTGCACGGTTTAATGGTTCTATAGCTCAGCCCTTAGGCTAGAGCCAATCGGAACCATAAAAAGACATCTGAATTCTCAATTCAGGCTGCACTCGTCTCGCTTGTGCATTTTAACACCAAAAATCAGATTGTCACCTCTTTATCCTAACGAGCCCCCTCTGATGACGAAGGGGCACCCATAACAGTTCAAGCTTCAGGGTCCCAAAAATGTAGGTCCGCCACTGCTTGTAGAGGGCCCACATGGTATTTTCGTACTATATTTCAGTTAATTCCTTCACTGTGCGAAAATATAAAATTTTACAGTAATAATACAAAAGACGCTGATGCACAAAATAATGTGTAATCCATAATCATTTCAAGGAAACGAAAGTTCAAAAAATAATTTCCTTTTTCTTCATTTAAGGTACTTTTTATTCAGTCAATGACACTTGTTTTTATGAATACTTTTAAAATTTATTAAATTAAATTGCTCGCAAGCATAAACTTCTTCCCGTGCTTGATGAAGCGTTTCAGTCTAAACGGATGCATTAAACATTCGTCGGGTTTTTGCTTGCTTTAAAGCAGTTGGCAACATTCCAAAGATTCCAGCCTCGATCAAACACCGTACTCTTAATTTTTTTGCCTGACATCTTACAATGCAAGCGCTTGAAAGCAAGCAAACTTCTGATGTATGATAGACACACCTGCAACGATTAAAATGGTTCAGCAGCCATTGGAAAATATTTAATTGACAATGCTTGAAAGTATTTTATTATTCGTGCATCATATTATTTAATTCAAAGTATTTTCAAGCATTTTCGTTTATAAAAACAATAAATATTTTATAATAAATGCAAAACACCACTTTTTTCTAAGTGAAGGTCAAAATATGATAATAAAAACCCACTCTAATAGACAGAGTTTATTTCCACAACACTTTCGATGCCCACTGGCATCCTCTTCGGGTGGATACAGAAAAACGAATTTTCGTTTCGTTTTTCTGTATCCACCCGAAGAGGATGCCAGTGGGCATCGAAACTGTTGTGGAAATAAACTCTGTCTATTAGAGTGGGTTTTTATTATTATAATATTTTATAACTTGTTTTTTTTCATTTATTATCTTCACTTATGATTTAAATCCTTGTTCAAGAGTGATTCAGGAAGCAAAGGAAGGATGTTGCTTCCAAGCAAATAACTTCATTACAAATATATTTTGTTTGTTAATGTAATTTATTCGAAAAAAATAAGTTTGGAAAAATAGCATCATTGACAATCTCTGAATAACACAAATGAAAATGTATTCAAACGTACTTCATCAGTAAATATACGCAAATTTCTCTGCGTCAAACATCAAAACACTTTCAGGCAACATCTTATCATTGACATTTCATGAATCAGAAAAATATTTGGATTCAAAAAGAATTTCGAGTTTTGACACCAGATTATGAATATGCGAATATAATGCAAAATCATTATAATGATCAATATGATCATATTTTTATTATGATATGATAAAGATAAAAGTATCTAATTTTAAATTTGCATCAAGAATCAAATTCATATAAAATGCTATAAAAAAATGAGTAAAAATTAATTGAAAATTTCATCAGATAGAAAATCTTGTACCTGATTACAGTATTATAATTTAAATGATAAGAGTCCAAAAGTGCTTGCAGGCATCGACAAGCAAATATTTTCCCATGCTTGCTAAACCACTAGATTTATTCTGAGGACAAGACGAATTCATCATGCCTTTGCTCGCTTTCAAGCTTCAGCATTCGAAGACTCTTATAAAAAAAAAAAATCAATGCTTGATCGAGGCTGGAATCTTTTGAATAAACGCGCTTGAAAGCAAGGAAAGCTATGATGAATTCTTGATGCACCTGGAAAGGCTGATGAAGTTAATCGGGTATGAGAAAATACCTGCATGCATTTTAATCTACAGCAATAAAATTAAGTACAGTGGATACCCCATAATTCGATACTTTTTGGGTTCTACCCCATCGAATTAAGGGAATTTACGAATTAACCGAAATGTACGCAATGTGTCCTATAATTCGCACTTCAGAAAATCTGTCACCCCTAATTCTCACTTTTTCGTACTCCTCAAAACGTGCGAAATGTGCCTGTAATTCACACTTTCATAAAGCCTATCGCACTTTTTCTTACTCCCCAACATGTCAGAGCAAGCGCAGTGACCTTGCGGGCGTCGGACAAAGCATCGCGTTGGGACTTGTAGACACTGGCGGACCTACTATGAAACTAATGATGCTGAAGCTTCAAGGCCCCTAATCCAGGAGGGGCCCTGAAGCAGGTTTTTTTTTAATATGTGAATTTTTCAACAAAATCGATGGAGTTTTTTTGTGTTTGTTATTAAAATAAGGCTATTTTAGTGATAGAATCATAAGCCAATGGGTTGAAGTACTTAATATTGACCTTAGAATATGCTCTAATACCAATTTCATATGGCCTCAAAATGCCCCTGTAATTGGTCAAATTTCAAAATTTTCTCGGGGGCTTGCAGCGCCCGAACCCCCAGCTGTATGGGCTCGCTGAGCTCGCCAGAATCTATTCATAGTCTACATTTTGGCAGCTGGAGCCTCGAATCCTTCGTTGGTGCACGGTTTAATGGTTCTATAGCTCAGCCCTTAGGCTAGAGCCAATCGGAACCATAAAAAGACATCTGAATTCTCAATTCAGGCTGCACTCGTCTCGCTTGTGCATTTTAACACCAAAAATCAGATTGTCACCTCTTTATCCTAACGAGCCCCCTCTGATGACGAAGGGGCACCCATAACAGTTCAAGCTTCAGGGTCCCAAAAATGTAGGTCCGCCACTGCTTGTAGAGGGCCCACATGGTATTTTCGTACTATATTTCAGTTAATTCCTTCACTGTGCGAAAATATAAAATTTTACAGTAATAATACAAAAGACGCTGATGCACAAAATAATGTGTAATCCATAATCATTTCAAGGAAACGAAAGTTCAAAAAATAATTTCCTTTTTCTTCATTTAAGGTACTTTTTATTCAGTCAATGACACTTGTTTTTATGAATACTTTTAAAATTTATTAAATTAAATTGCTCGCAAGCATAAACTTCTTCCCGTGCTTGATGAAGCGTTTCAGTCTAAACGGATGCATAAACATTCGTCGGGTTTTTGCTTGCTTTAAAGCAGTTGGCAACATTCCAAAGATTCCAGCCTCGATCAAACACCGTACTCTTAATTTTTTTGCCTGACATCTTACAATGCAAGCGCTTGAAAGCAAGCAAACTTCTGATGTATGATAGACACACCTGCAACGATTAAAATGGTTCAGCAGCCATTGGAAAATATTTAATTGACAATGCTTGAAAGTATTTTATTATTCGTGCATCATATTATTTAATTCAAAGTATTTTCAAGCATTTTCGTTTATAAAAACAATAAATATTTTATAATAAATGCAAAACACCACTTTTTTCTAAGTGAAGGTCAAAATATGATAATAAAAACCCACTCTAATAGACAGAGTTTATTTCCACAACACTTTCGATGCCCACTGGCATCCTCTTCGGGTAGATACAGAAAAACGAATATTTTCGTTTCGTTTTTCTGTATCCACCCGAAGAGGATGCCAGTGGGCATCAAAACTGTTGTGGAAATATACTCTGTCTATAAGAGTGGGTTTTTATTATTATAATATTTTATAACTTGATTTTTTTTAATTTGTTATCTTCACTTATGATTTAAATTCTTGGTTCAAGAGTGATTCAAGAAGCAAAGGAAGGATATTGCTTCCAAGCAAATAACTTCATTACAAATATATTTTGTTTGTTAATGTAATTTATTCGAAAAAAATAAGTTTGGAAAAATAGCATCATTGACAATCTCTGAATAACACAAATGAAAATGTATTCAAACGTACTTCATCAGTAAATATACGCAAATTTTTCTGCGTCAAACATCAAAACACTCAAGCAACATCTTATTATTGACATTTCATATATCAGAAAAATATTTGGATTCAAAAAGAATTTCGAGTTTTGACACCAGATTATGAACATGCGAATTTAATGCAAAATCATTATAATGATCAATATGATCATTTATTATTATATGATAAAGATAAAAGTATCTAATTTTATATTTGCATCAAGAATCAAATTCATATAAAAAAAAATTATAAGAAAAAATGAGTTAAAAGTAATTGAAAATTTCATCAGGTAGAAAATCTTGTACCTGATTACAGTATTATAATTTAAATGATAAGAGTCCAAAAGTGCTTGCAGGCATCGGCAAGCAAATATTTTCCCATGCTTGCCAAACCACTTGATTTACTCAGAGGACAACAAGAATTCATCATGCCTTTGCTCGCTTTGAAGCTTTAGCATTCGAAGACTCTTATAAAAAAGAAATCAATGCTTGATCGAGGCTGGAATCTTTTGAATAAAAGCGCTTGAAAGCAAGCAAAACTATGATGAATTCTTGATGCACCTGGAAAGGCTGACGAAGTTAATCGGGTATGAGAAAATGCTTGCATGCATTCTAATCTACGGCAACAAAATTAAGTACAGTGGATACCCCATAATTCGACATTTTGGGGGTTCTACCCCCATCGAATTAAGGGAATTTACGAATTAACCGAAATGTACAAAATGTGTCCTATAATTCGTACTTCAGGAAATCTGTCACCCCTAATTCGCAGTTTTTCGTACTCCCCAAAACGTGGGCGTCGGATAAAGCATCGCGTTGGGACTTGTAGAGGGCACACATGGTATTTTCGCACTATATTTCAGTTAATTCGTTCACTGTGCGAAATTATAAAATTTTACAGTAATAATACAAAAAAGCTGATCAACAAAATAATGTGTAATCCATAATCATTTCAAGGAAACAAAAGTGCAAAAAATAATTTTTCTTTCTTCCTTTAAGGTATTTTTTATTCAGTCAGTGACACTTGTTTTTATGAATACATTTCAAATTTATTAAATTAAATTAAATAATCTTTTTATTAAAAATATTACTCTGAAGTACCTTCTGTATCAACTTTCATATTGTAGCTTAGGTTGCTCGCAAGCATAAGTTTCTTTCCGTGCTTGATGAAGCGCTTCAGTCTAAACGGATGCATTAAACATTCGTCGGGTTTTTGCTTGCTTTCAAGCAGTTGCCAACATTCCAAAGATTCCAGCCTCGATCAAACACCGTATTGTTAATTTTTTTGCCTGAAATCTTACAATGCAAGCGCTTGAAAGCAAGCAAACTTCTGATGTATGATAGACACACCTGCAACGATTAAAATGGTTCAGCAGCCATTGGAAAATATTTACTTAACAGTGCTTGAAAGCATTTTATTATTCGTGCATCATATTATTTAATTCAAAGTAATTTCAAGCATTTTCGTTTATAAAAACAATAAATATTTTATAACTTGAATTTTTTTTCATTTATTATCTTCACTTATAATTTAAATTCTTGATTCAAAGAGTGATTCAGGAAGCAAAAGAAGGATGTTGCTTCCAAGCAAATAACTTCATCACGAATAGATTTTGCTTGTTAATGTAATAATTTATTCGAAAAAAAAAAGTTTGGAAAAAATAGCATCATTGACAATCTCTGAATAACACAAATGAAAATGTATTCAAACGTACTTCATCAGTAAATATACACAAATTTTTCTGCGTCAAACATCAAAACACTTTCAAGCAACATCTTATCATTGACATTTCATGTATCAGAAAAATATTTGGATTCAAAAAGAATTTCGAGTTTTCACACCAGATTATGAATATGCGAATATAATGCAAAATCATTATAATGATCATTATGATCATTTTTTATTATGATATGGTAAAGATAAAAGTATCTAATTTTAAATTTGCATCAAGAATCAAATTCATATAAAAAACTATTAGAAAAAATGAGTTAAAATTAATTGAAAATTTCATCAGATCGAAAATCTTGTACTTGATTACAGTATTATAATTTAAAGGATAAGAGTCCAAAAGTGCTTGCAGGCATCGACAAGCAAATATTTTCCCATGCTTGCTAAACCACTTGGTTTATTTTGAGGACAACAAGAATTCATCATGCCTTTGCTCGCTTTCAAGCTTCAGCATTCGAAGGCTCTTATAAAAAAAAAAAAATCAATGCTTGATCGAGGCTGGAATCTTTTGAATAAAAGCGATTGAAAGCAAGCAAAGCTATGATGAATTCTTAATGCACCTGGAAAAGCTGACGAAGTTAATCGGGTATGAGAAAATGCTTGAATGCATTTTAACCGACAGCAATAAAATTAAATACGGTGGATACCGCATAATTCGACATTTTTTGGGTTCTACCCCCATCGAATTAAGGGAATTTACGAATTAACCGAAATGTACACAATGTGTCCTATAATTCGTACTTCAGAAAATCTGTCACCCCTAATTCTCACTTTTTTGTACTTCCCAAAACGTGCGAAATGTGCCTGTAATTCGCACTTTCATAAAGCCTATCGCACTTTTTCGTACTCCCCAACATGTCAGAGCATGCGCAGGTGACCTGGCGGGTGTCGGACAAAGCATCGCGTTGGGACTTGTAGAGGGCCCACATGGTATTTTCGTACTATATTTCAGTTAATTCCTTCACTGTGCGAAATTATAAAATTTTACAGTAATAATACAAAAGACGCTGATGCACAAAATAATGTGTAATCCATGATCATTTCAAGGAAACAAAAGTTCAAAAAATAATTTCCTTTTTCTTCATTTAAGGTATTTTTTATTCAGTCAATGACACTTGTTTTTATGAATACATTTAAAATTTATTAAATAAAATAAAATAATCTTTTTATTAAAAATATTACTCTGAAGGACCTTCTGTATCAAATTTCATATTGTAGCTTAGATTGCTCGCAAGCAAGCAATGTCTAAACGGATGCATTAAACATTCGTCGGGTTTTTGCCTGCTTTCAAGCAGTTGGCAACATTCCAAAGATTCCAGCCTCGATCAAACACCGTAGTGTTAATTTTTTTGCCTGAAATCTTACAATGCAAGCGCTTGAAAGCAAGCAAACTTCTGATGTATGATAGACACACCTGCAACGATTAAAATGGTTCAGCAGCCATTGGAAAATATTTATTTAACAATGCTTGAAAGTATTTTATTATTCATGGATCATATTATTTAATTCAAAGTATTTTCAAGCTTTTTCATTTATAAAAACAATAAATATTTTATAATAAATACAAAACACCTAACTTTTTTCTACGTGAAGGTCAAAATATGATAATAAAAACCCACTCTAATAGACAGAGTTTATTTCCACAACACTTTCGATGCCCACTGGCATCCTCTTCGGGTGGATACAGAAAAACGAATCTTTTCGTTTCGTTTTTCTGTATCCACCCGAAGAGGATGCCAGTGGGCATCGAAACTGTTGTGGAAATAAACTCTGTCTATTAGAGTGGGTTTTTATTATTATAATATTTTATAACTTGTTTTTTTTCATTTATTATCTTCACTTATGATTTAAATCCTTGATTCAAGAGTGATTCAGGAAGCAAAGGAAGGATGTTGCTTCCAAGCAAATAACTTCATTACAAATATATTTTGTTTGTTAATGTAATAATTTATTCGAAAAAAAATAAGTTTGGAAAAATAGCATCATTGACAATCTCTGAATAACACAAATGAAAATGTATTCAAACGTACTTCATCAGTAAATATACGCAAATTTCTCTGCGTCAAACATCAAAACACTTTCAGGCAACATCTTATCATTGACATTTCATGAATCAGAAAAATATTTGGATTCAAAAAGAATTTCGAGTTTTGACACCAGATTATGAATATGCGAATATAATGCAAAATCATTATAATGATCAATATGATCATATTTTTATTATGATATGATAAAGATAAAAGTATCTAATTTTAAATTTGCATCAAGAATCAAATTCATATAAAATGCTATAATTAAAAATGAGTAAAAATTAATTGAAAATTTCATCAGATAGAAAATCTTGTACCTGATTACAGTATTATAATTTAAATGATAAGAGTCCAAAAGTGCTTGCAGGCATCGACAAGCAAATATTTTCCCATGCTTGCTAAACCACTAGATTTATTCTGAGGACAAGACGAATTCATCATGCCTTTGCTCGCTTTCAAGCTTCAGCATTCGAAGACTCTTATAAAAAAAAAAAATCAATGCTTGATCGAGGCTGGAATCTTTTGAATAAACGCGCTTGAAAGCAAGGAAAGCTATGATGAATTCTTGATGCACCTGGAAAGGCTGATGAAGTTAATCGGGTATGAGAAAATACCTGCATGCATTTTAATCTACAGCAATAAAATTAAGTACAGTGGATACCCCATAATTCGATACTTTTTGGGTTCTACCCCCATCGAATTAAGGGAATTTACGAATTAACCGAAATGTACGCAATGTGTCCTATAATTCGCACTTCAGAAAATCTGTCACCCCTAATTCTCACTTTTTCGTACTCCTCAAAACGTGCGAAATGTGCCTGTAATTCACACTTTCATAAAGCCTATCGCACTTTTTCTTACTCCCCAACATGTCAGAGCAAGCGCAGTGACCTTGCGGGCGTCGGACAAAGCATCGCGTTGGGACTTGTAGACACTGGCGGACCTACTATGAAACTAATGATGCTGAAGCTTCAAGGCCCCTAATCCAGGAGGGGCCCTGAAGCAGGTTTTTTTTTAATATGTGAATTTTTCAACAAAATCGATGGAGTTTTTTTGTGTTTGTTATTAAAATAAGGCTATTTTAGTGATAGAATCATAAGCCAATGGGTTGAAGTACTTAATATTGACCTTAGAATATGCTCTAATACCAATTTCATATGGCCTCAAAATGCCCCTGTAATTGGTCAAATTTCAAAATTTTCTCGGGGGCTTGCAGCGCCCGAACCCCCAGCTGTATGGGCTCGCTGAGCTCGCCAGAATCTATTCATAGTCTACATTTTGGCAGCTGGAGCCTCGAATCCTTCGTTGGTGCACGGTTTAATGGTTCTATAGCTCAGCCCTTAGGCTAGAGCCAATCGGAACCATAAAAAGACATCTGAATTCTCAATTCAGGCTGCACTCGTCTCGCTTGTGCATTTTAACACCAAAAATCAGATTGTCACCTCTTTATCCTAACGAGCCCCCTCTGATGACGAAGGGGCACCCATAACAGTTCAAGCTTCAGGGTCCCAAAAATGTAGGTCCGCCACTGCTTGTAGAGGGCCCACATGGTATTTTCGTACTATATTTCAGTTAATTCCTTCACTGTGCGAAAATATAAAATTTTACAGTAATAATACAAAAGACGCTGATGCACAAAATAATGTGTAATCCATAATCATTTCAAGGAAACGAAAGTTCAAAAAATAATTTCCTTTTTCTTCATTTAAGGTACTTTTTATTCAGTCAATGACACTTGTTTTTATGAATACTTTTAAAATTTATTAAATTAAATTGCTCGCAAGCATAAACTTCTTCCCGTGCTTGATGAAGCGTTTCAGTCTAAACGGATGCATTAAACATTCGTCGGGTTTTTGCTTGCTTTAAAGCAGTTGGCAACATTCCAAAGATTCCAGCCTCGATCAAACACCGTACTCTTAATTTTTTTGCCTGACATCTTACAATGCAAGCGCTTGAAAGCAAGCAAACTTCTGATGTATGATAGACACACCTGCAACGATTAAAATGGTTCAGCAGCCATTGGAAAATATTTAATTGACAATGCTTGAAAGTATTTTATTATTCGTGCATCATATTATTTAATTCAAAGTATTTTCAAGCATTTTCGTTTATAAAAACAATAAATATTTTATAATAAATGCAAAACACCACTTTTTTCTAAGTGAAGGTCAAAATATGATAATAAAAACCCACTCTAATAGACAGAGTTTATTTCCACAACACTTTCGATGCCCACTGGCATCCTCTTCGGGTAGATACAGAAAAACGAATATTTTCGTTTCGTTTTTCTGTATCCACCCGAAGAGGATGCCAGTGGGCATCAAAACTGTTGTGGAAATATACTCTGTCTATAAGAGTGGGTTTTTATTATTATAATATTTTATAACTTGATTTTTTTTAATTTGTTATCTTCACTTATGATTTAAATTCTTGGTTCAAGAGTGATTCAAGAAGCAAAGGAAGGATATTGCTTCCAAGCAAATAACTTCATTACAAATATATTTGTTTGTTAATGTAATTTATTCGAAAAAAATAAGTTTGGAAAAATAGCATCATTGACAATCTCTGAATAACACAAATGAAAATGTATTCAAACGTACTTCATCAGTAAATATACGCAAATTTTTCTGCGTCAAACATCAAAACACTCAAGCAACATCTTATTATTGACATTTCATATATCAGAAAAATATTTGGATTCAAAAAGAATTTCGAGTTTTGACACCAGATTATGAACATGCGAATTTAATGCAAAATCATTATAATGATCAATATGATCATTTATTATTATATGATAAAGATAAAAGTATCTAATTTTATATTTGCATCAAGAATCAAATTCATATAAAAAAAAATTATAAGAAAAAATGAGTTAAAAGTAATTGAAAATTTCATCAGGTAGAAAATCTTGTACCTGATTACAGTATTATAATTTAAATGATAAGAGTCCAAAAGTGCTTGCAGGCATCGGCAAGCAAATATTTTCCCATGCTTGCCAAACCACTTGATTTACTCAGAGGACAACAAGAATTCATCATGCCTTTGCTCGCTTTGAAGCTTTAGCATTCGAAGACTCTTATAAAAAAGAAATCAATGCTTGATCGAGGCTGGAATCTTTTGAATAAAAGCGCTTGAAAGCAAGCAAAACTATGATGAATTCTTGATGCACCTGGAAAGGCTGACGAAGTTAATCGGGTATGAGAAAATGCTTGCATGCATTCTAATCTACGGCAACAAATTAAGTACAGTGGATACCCCATAATTCGACATTTTGGGGGTTCTACCCCCATCGAATTAAGGGAATTTACGAATTAACCGAAATGTACAAAATGTGTCCTATAATTCGTACTTCAGGAAATCTGTCAAACCCTAATTCGCAGTTTTTCGTACTCCCCAAAAGTGTGGGCGTCGGATAAAGCATCGCGTTGGGACTTGTAGAGGGCCCACATGGTATTTTCGTACTATATTTCAGTTAATTCCTTCACTGTGCGAAATTATAAAATTTTACAGTAATAATACAAAAACGCTGATGCACAAAATAATGTGTAATCCATGATCATTTCAAGGAAACAAAAGTTCAAAAATAATTTTTTTCTTCATTTAAGGTATTTTTTATTCAGTCAATGACACTTGTTTTTATGAATACATTTAAAATTTATTAAATAAAATAAAATAATCTTTTTATTAAAAATATTACTCTGAAGGACCTTCTGTATCAAATTTCATATTGTAGCTTAGATTGCTCGCAAGCAATGTCTAAACGGATGCATTAAACATTCGTCGGGTTTTTGCCTGCTTTCAAGCAGTTGGCAACATTCCAAAGATTCCAGCCTCGATCAAACACCGTAGTGTTAATTTTTTTGCCTGAAATCTTACAATGCAAGCGCTTGAAAGCAAGCAAACTTCTGATGTATGATAGACACACCTGCAACGATTAAAATGGTTCAGCAGCCATTGGAAAATATTTATTTAACAATGCTTGAAAGTATTTTATTATTCATGGATCATATTATTTAATTCAAAGTATTTTCAAGCTTTTTCATTTATAAAAACAATAAATATTTTATAATAATACAAAACACCTAACTTTTTTCTACGTGAAGGTCAAAATATGATAATAAAAACCCACTCTAATAGACAGAGTTTATTTCCACAACACTTTCGATGCCCACTGGCATCCTCTTCGGGTGGATACAGAAAAACGAATCTTTTCGTTTCGTTTTTCTGTATCCACCCGAAGAGGATGCCAGTGGGCATCGAAACTGTTGTGGAAATAAACTCTGTCTATTAGAGTGGGTTTTTATTATTATAATATTTTATAACTTGTTTTTTTTCATTTATTATCTTCACTTATGATTTAAATCCTTGATTCAAGAGTGATTCAGGAAGCAAAGGAAGGATGTTGCTTCCAAGCAAATAACTTCATTACAAATATATTTTGTTTGTTAATGTAATAATTTATTCGAAAAAAAATAAGTTTGGAAAAATAGCATCATTGACAATCTCTGAATAACACAAATGAAAATGTATTCAAACGTACTTCATCAGTAAATATACGCAAATTTCTCTGCGTCAAACATCAAAACACTTTCAGGCAACATCTTATCATTGACATTTCATGAATCAGAAAAATATTTGGATTCAAAAAGAATTTCGAGTTTTGACACCAGATTATGAATATGCGAATATAATGCAAAATCATTATAATGATCAATATGATCATATTTTTATTATGATATGATAAAGATAAAAGTATCTAATTTTAAATTTGCATCAAGAATCAAATTCATATAAAATGCTATAATTAAAAATGAGTAAAAATTAATTGAAAATTTCATCAGATAGAAAATCTTGTACCTGATTACAGTATTATAATTTAAATGATAAGAGTCCAAAAGTGCTTGCAGGCATCGACAAGCAAATATTTTCCCATGCTTGCTAAACCACTAGATTTATTCTGAGGACAAGACGAATTCATCATGCCTTTGCTCGCTTTCAAGCTTCAGCATTCGAAGACTCTTATAAAAAAAAAAAATCAATGCTTGATCGAGGCTGGAATCTTTTGAATAAACGCGCTTGAAAGCAAGGAAAGCTATGATGAATTCTTGATGCACCTGGAAAGGCTGATGAAGTTAATCGGGTATGAGAAAATACCTGCATGCATTTTAATCTACAGCAATAAAATTAAGTACAGTGGATACCCCATAATTCGATACTTTTTGGGTTCTACCCCCATCGAATTAAGGGAATTTACGAATTAACCGAAATGTACGCAATGTGTCCTATAATTCGCACTTCAGAAAATCTGTCACCCCTAATTCTCACTTTTTCGTACTCCTCAAAACGTGCGAAATGTGCCTGTAATTCACACTTTCATAAAGCCTATCGCACTTTTTCTTACTCCCCAACATGTCAGAGCAAGCGCAGTGACCTTGCGGGCGTCGGACAAAGCATCGCGTTGGGACTTGTAGACACTGGCGGACCTACTATGAAACTAATGATGCTGAAGCTTCAAGGCCCCTAATCCAGGAGGGGCCCTGAAGCAGGTTTTTTTTTAATATGTGAATTTTTCAACAAAATCGATGGAGTTTTTTTGTGTTTGTTATTAAAATAAGGCTATTTTAGTGATAGAATCATAAGCCAATGGGTTGAAGTACTTAATATTGACCTTAGAATATGCTCTAATACCAATTTCATATGGCCTCAAAATGCCCCTGTAATTGGTCAAATTTCAAAATTTTCTCGGGGGCTTGCAGCGCCCGAACCCCCAGCTGTATGGGCTCGCTGAGCTCGCCAGAATCTATTCATAGTCTACATTTTGGCAGCTGGAGCCTCGAATCCTTCGTTGGTGCACGGTTTAATGGTTCTATAGCTCAGCCCTTAGGCTAGAGCCAATCGGAACCATAAAAAGACATCTGAATTCTCAATTCAGGCTGCACTCGTCTCGCTTGTGCATTTTAACACCAAAAATCAGATTGTCACCTCTTTATCCTAACGAGCCCCCTCTGATGACGAAGGGGCACCCATAACAGTTCAAGCTTCAGGGTCCCAAAAATGTAGGTCCGCCACTGCTTGTAGAGGGCCCACATGGTATTTTCGTACTATATTTCAGTTAATTCCTTCACTGTGCGAAAATATAAAATTTTACAGTAATAATACAAAAGACGCTGATGCACAAAATAATGTGTAATCCATAATCATTTCAAGGAAACGAAAGTTCAAAAAATAATTTCCTTTTTCTTCATTTAAGGTACTTTTTATTCAGTCAATGACACTTGTTTTTATGAATACTTTTAAAATTTATTAAATTAAATTGCTCGCAAGCATAAACTTCTTCCCGTGCTTGATGAAGCGTTTCAGTCTAAACGGATGCATTAAACATTCGTCGGGTTTTTGCTTGCTTTAAAGCAGTTGGCAACATTCCAAAGATTCCAGCCTCGATCAAACACCGTACTCTTAATTTTTTTGCCTGACATCTTACAATGCAAGCGCTTGAAAGCAAGCAAACTTCTGATGTATGATAGACACACCTGCAACGATTAAAATGGTTCAGCAGCCATTGGAAAATATTTAATTGACAATGCTTGAAAGTATTTTATTATTCGTGCATCATATTATTTAATTCAAAGTATTTTCAAGCATTTTCGTTTATAAAAACAATAAATATTTTATAATAAATGCAAAACACCACTTTTTTCTAAGTGAAGGTCAAAATATGATAATAAAAACCCACTCTAATAGACAGAGTTTATTTCCACAACACTTTCGATGCCCACTGGCATCCTCTTCGGGTAGATACAGAAAAACGAATATTTTCGTTTCGTTTTTCTGTATCCACCCGAAGAGGATGCCAGTGGGCATCAAAACTGTTGTGGAAATATACTCTGTCTATAAGAGTGGGTTTTTATTATTATAATATTTTATAACTTGATTTTTTTTAATTTGTTATCTTCACTTATGATTTAAATTCTTGGTTCAAGAGTGATTCAAGAAGCAAAGGAAGGATATTGCTTCCAAGCAAATAACTTCATTACAAATATATTTTGTTTGTTAATGTAATTTATTCGAAAAAAATAAGTTTGGAAAAATAGCATCATTGACAATCTCTGAATAACACAAATGAAAATGTATTCAAACGTACTTCATCAGTAAATATACGCAAATTTTTCTGCGTCAAACATCAAAACACTCAAGCAACATCTTATTATTGACATTTCATATATCAGAAAAATATTTGGATTCAAAAAGAATTTCGAGTTTTGACACCAGATTATGAACATGCGAATTTAATGCAAAATCATTATAATGATCAATATGATCATTTATTATTATATGATAAAGATAAAAGTATCTAATTTTATATTTGCATCAAGAATCAAATTCATATAAAAAAAAATTATAAGAAAAAATGAGTTAAAAGTAATTGAAAATTTCATCAGGTAGAAAATCTTGTACCTGATTACAGTATTATAATTTAAATGATAAGAGTCCAAAAGTGCTTGCAGGCATCGGCAAGCAAATATTTTCCCATGCTTGCCAAACCACTTGATTTACTCAGAGGACAACAAGAATTCATCATGCCTTTGCTCGCTTTGAAGCTTTAGCATTCGAAGACTCTTATAAAAAAGAAATCAATGCTTGATCGAGGCTGGAATCTTTTGAATAAAAGCGCTTGAAAGCAAGCAAAACTATGATGAATTCTTGATGCACCTGGAAAGGCTGACGAAGTTAATCGGGTATGAGAAAATGCTTGCATGCATTCTAATCTACGGCAACAAAATTAAGTACAGTGGATACCCCATAATTCGACATTTTGGGGGTTCTACCCCCATCGAATTAAGGGAATTTACGAATTAACCGAAATGTACAAAATGTGTCCTATAATTCGTACTTCAGGAAATCTGTCACCCCTAATTCGCAGTTTTTCGTACTCCCCAAAACGTGGGCGTCGGATAAAGCATCGCGTTGGGACTTGTAGAGGGCACACATGGTATTTTCGCACTATATTTCAGTTAATTCGTTCACTGTGCGAAATTATAAAATTTTACAGTAATAATACAAAAAAGCTGATCAACAAAATAATGTGTAATCCATAATCATTTCAAGGAAACAAAAGTGCAAAAAATAATTTTTCTTTCTTCCTTTAAGGTATTTTTTATTCAGTCAGTGACACTTGTTTTTATGAATACATTTCAAATTTATTAAATTAAATTAAATAATCTTTTTATTAAAAATATTACTCTGAAGTACCTTCTGTATCAACTTTCATATTGTAGCTTAGGTTGCTCGCAAGCATAAGTTTCTTTCCGTGCTTGATGAAGCGCTTCAGTCTAAACGGATGCATTAAACATTCGTCGGGTTTTTGCTTGCTTTCAAGCAGTTGCCAACATTCCAAAGATTCCAGCCTCGATCAAACACCGTATTGTTAATTTTTTTGCCTGAAATCTTACAATGCAAGCGCTTGAAAGCAAGCAAACTTCTGATGTATGATAGACACACCTGCAACGATTAAAATGGTTCAGCAGCCATTGGAAAATATTTACTTAACAGTGCTTGAAAGCATTTTATTATTCGTGCATCATATTATTTAATTCAAAGTAATTTCAAGCATTTTCGTTTATAAAAACAATAAATATTTTATAACTTGAATTTTTTTTCATTTATTATCTTCACTTATAATTTAAATTCTTGATTCAAAGAGTGATTCAGGAAGCAAAAGAAGGATGTTGCTTCCAAGCAAATAACTTCATCACGAATAGATTTTGCTTGTTAATGTAATAATTTATTCGAAAAAAAAAAGTTTGGAAAAATAGCATCATTGACAATCTCTGAATAACACAAATGAAAATGTATTCAAACGTACTTCATCAGTAAATATACACAAATTTTTCTGCGTCAAACATCAAAACACTTTCAAGCAACATCTTATCATTGACATTTCATGTATCAGAAAAATATTTGGATTCAAAAAGAATTTCGAGTTTTCACACCAGATTATGAATATGCGAATATAATGCAAAATCATTATAATGATCATTATGATCATTTTTTATTATGATATGGTAAAGATAAAAGTATCTAATTTTAAATTTGCATCAAGAATCAAATTCATATAAAAAAACTATTAGAAAAAATGAGTTAAAATTAATTGAAAATTTCATCAGATCGAAAATCTTGTACTTGATTACAGTATTATAATTTAAAGGATAAGAGTCCAAAAGTGCTTGCAGGCATCGACAAGCAAATATTTTCCCATGCTTGCTAAACCACTTGGTTTATTTTGAGGACAACAAGAATTCATCATGCCTTTGCTCGCTTTCAAGCTTCAGCATTCGAAGGCTCTTATAAAAAAAAAAAAATCAATGCTTGATCGAGGCTGGAATCTTTTGAATAAAAGCGATTGAAAGCAAGCAAAGCTATGATGAATTCTTAATGCACCTGGAAAAGCTGACGAAGTTAATCGGGTATGAGAAAATGCTTGAATGCATTTTAACCGACAGCAATAAAATTAAATACGGTGGATACCGCATAATTCGACATTTTTTGGGTTCTACCCCCATCGAATTAAGGGAATTTACGAATTAACCGAAATGTACACAATGTGTCCTATAATTCGTACTTCAGAAAATCTGTCACCCCTAATTCTCACTTTTTTGTACTTCCCAAAACGTGCGAAATGTGCCTGTAATTCGCACTTTCATAAAGCCTATCGCACTTTTTCGTACTCCCCAACATGTCAGAGCATGCGCAGGTGACCTGGCGGGTGTCGGACAAAGCATCGCGTTGGGACTTGTAGAGGGCCCACATGGTATTTTCGTACTATATTTCAGTTAATTCCTTCACTGTGCGAAATTATAAAATTTTACAGTAATAATACAAAAGACGCTGATGCACAAAATAATGTGTAATCCATGATCATTTCAAGGAAACAAAAGTTCAAAAAATAATTTCCTTTTTCTTCATTTAAGGTATTTTTTATTCAGTCAATGACACTTGTTTTTATGAATACATTTAAAATTTATTAAATAAAATAAAATAATCTTTTTATTAAAAATATTACTCTGAAGGACCTTCTGTATCAAATTTCATATTGTAGCTTAGATTGCTCGCAAGCAAGCAATGTCTAAACGGATGCATTAAACATTCGTCGGGTTTTTGCCTGCTTTCAAGCAGTTGGCAACATTCCAAAGATTCCAGCCTCGATCAAACACCGTAGTGTTAATTTTTTTGCCTGAAATCTTACAATGCAAGCGCTTGAAAGCAAGCAAACTTCTGATGTATGATAGACACACCTGCAACGATTAAAATGGTTCAGCAGCCATTGGAAAATATTTATTTAACAATGCTTGAAAGTATTTTATTATTCATGGATCATATTATTTAATTCAAAGTATTTTCAAGCTTTTTCATTTATAAAAACAATAAATATTTTATAATAAATACAAAACACCTAACTTTTTTCTACGTGAAGGTCAAAATATGATAATAAAAACCCACTCTAATAGACAGAGTTTATTTCCACAACACTTTCGATGCCCACTGGCATCCTCTTCGGGTGGATACAGAAAAACGAATCTTTTCGTTTCGTTTTTCTGTATCCACCCGAAGAGGATGCCAGTGGGCATCGAAACTGTTGTGGAAATAAACTCTGTCTATTAGAGTGGGTTTTTATTATTATAATATTTTATAACTTGTTTTTTTTCATTTATTATCTTCACTTATGATTTAAATCCTTGATTCAAGAGTGATTCAGGAAGCAAAGGAAGGATGTTGCTTCCAAGCAAATAACTTCATTACAAATATATTTTGTTTGTTAATGTAATAATTTATTCGAAAAAAAATAAGTTTGGAAAAATAGCATCATTGACAATCTCTGAATAACACAAATGAAAATGTATTCAAACGTACTTCATCAGTAAATATACGCAAATTTCTCTGCGTCAAACATCAAAACACTTTCAGGCAACATCTTATCATTGACATTTCATGAATCAGAAAAATATTTGGATTCAAAAAGAATTTCGAGTTTTGACACCAGATTATGAATATGCGAATATAATGCAAAATCATTATAATGATCAATATGATCATATTTTTATTATGATATGATAAAGATAAAAGTATCTAATTTTAAATTTGCATCAAGAATCAAATTCATATAAAATGCTATAATTAAAAATGAGTAAAAATTAATTGAAAATTTCATCAGATAGAAAATCTTGTACCTGATTACAGTATTATAATTTAAATGATAAGAGTCCAAAAGTGCTTGCAGGCATCGACAAGCAAATATTTTCCCATGCTTGCTAAACCACTAGATTTATTCTGAGGACAAGACGAATTCATCATGCCTTTGCTCGCTTTCAAGCTTCAGCATTCGAAGACTCTTATAAAAAAAAAAAATCAATGCTTGATCGAGGCTGGAATCTTTTGAATAAACGCGCTTGAAAGCAAGGAAAGCTATGATGAATTCTTGATGCACCTGGAAAGGCTGATGAAGTTAATCGGGTATGAGAAAATACCTGCATGCATTTTAATCTACAGCAATAAAATTAAGTACAGTGGATACCCCATAATTCGATACTTTTTGGGTTCTACCCCCATCGAATTAAGGGAATTTACGAATTAACCGAAATGTACGCAATGTGTCCTATAATTCGCACTTCAGAAAATCTGTCACCCCTAATTCTCACTTTTTCGTACTCCTCAAAACGTGCGAAATGTGCCTGTAATTCACACTTTCATAAAGCCTATCGCACTTTTTCTTACTCCCCAACATGTCAGAGCAAGCGCAGTGACCTTGCGGGCGTCGGACAAAGCATCGCGTTGGGACTTGTAGACACTGGCGGACCTACTATGAAACTAATGATGCTGAAGCTTCAAGGCCCCTAATCCAGGAGGGGCCCTGAAGCAGGTTTTTTTTTAATATGTGAATTTTTCAACAAAATCGATGGAGTTTTTTTGTGTTTGTTATTAAAATAAGGCTATTTTAGTGATAGAATCATAAGCCAATGGGTTGAAGTACTTAATATTGACCTTAGAATATGCTCTAATACCAATTTCATATGGCCTCAAAATGCCCCTGTAATTGGTCAAATTTCAAAATTTTCTCGGGGCTTGCACGCCCGAACCCCCAGCTGTATGGGCTCGCTGAGCTCGCCAGAATCTATTCATAGTCTACATTTTGGCAGCTGGAGCCTCGAATCCTTCGTTGGTGCACGGTTTAATGGTTCTATAGCTCAGCCCTTAGGCTAGAGCCAATCGGAACCATAAAAAGACATCTGAATTCTCAATTCAGGCTGCACTCGTCTCGCTTGTGCATTTTAACACCAAAAATCAGATTGTCACCTCTTTATCCTAACGAGCCCCCTCTGATGACGAAGGGGCACCCATAACAGTTCAAGCTTCAGGGTCCCAAAAATGTAGGTCCGCCACTGCTTGTAGAGGGCCCACATGGTATTTTCGTACTATATTTCAGTTAATTCCTTCACTGTGCGAAAATATAAAATTTTACAGTAATAATACAAAAGACGCTGATGCACAAAATAATGTGTAATCCATAATCATTTCAAGGAAACGAAAGTTCAAAAAATAATTTCCTTTTTCTTCATTTAAGGTACTTTTTATTCAGTCAATGACACTTGTTTTTATGAATACTTTTAAAATTTATTAAATTAAATTGCTCGCAAGCATAAACTTCTTCCCGTGCTTGATGAAGCGTTTCAGTCTAAACGGATGCATTAAACATTCGTCGGGTTTTTGCTTGCTTTAAAGCAGTTGGCAACATTCCAAAGATTCCAGCCTCGATCAAACACCGTACTCTTAATTTTTTTGCCTGACATCTTACAATGCAAGCGCTTGAAAGCAAGCAAACTTCTGATGTATGATAGACACACCTGCAACGATTAAAATGGTTCAGCAGCCATTGGAAAATATTTAATTGACAATGCTTGAAAGTATTTTATTATTCGTGCATCATATTATTTAATTCAAAGTATTTTCAAGCATTTTCGTTTATAAAAACAATAAATATTTTATAATAAATGCAAAACACCACTTTTTTCTAAGTGAAGGTCAAAATATGATAAAAAACCCACTCTAATAGACAGAGTTTATTTCCACAACACTTTCGATGCCCACTGGCATCCTCTTCGGGTAGATACAGAAAAACGAATATTTTCGTTTCGTTTTTCTGTATCCACCCGAAGAGGATGCCAGTGGGCATCAAAACTGTTGTGGAAATATACTCTGTCTATAAGAGTGGGTTTTTATTATTATAATATTTTATAACTTGATTTTTTTTAATTTGTTATCTTCACTTATGATTTAAATTCTTGGTTCAAGAGTGATTCAAGAAGCAAAGGAAGGATATTGCTTCCAAGCAAATAACTTCATTACAAATATATTTTGTTTGTTAATGTAATTTATTCGAAAAAAATAAGTTTGGAAAAATAGCATCATTGACAATCTCTGAATAACACAAATGAAAATGTATTCAAACGTACTTCATCAGTAAATATACGCAAATTTTTCTGCGTCAAACATCAAAACACTCAAGCAACATCTTATTATTGACATTTCATATATCAGAAAAATATTTGGATTCAAAAAGAATTTCGAGTTTTGACACCAGATTATGAACATGCGAATTTAATGCAAAATCATTATAATGATCAATATGATCATTTATTATTATATGATAAAGATAAAAGTATCTAATTTTATATTTGCATCAAGAATCAAATTATAAAAAAAAATTATAAGAAAAAATGAGTTAAAAGTAATTGAAAATTTCATCAGGTAGAAAATCTTGTACCTGATTACAGTATTATAATTTAAATGATAAGAGTCCAAAAGTGCTTGCAGGCATCGGCAAGCAAATATTTTCCCATGCTTGCCAAACCACTTGATTTACTCAGAGGACAACAAGAATTCATCATGCCTTTGCTCGCTTTGAAGCTTAGCATTCGAAGACTCTTATATAAAAAAAAAAAAAATGCTTGATCGAGGCTGGAATCTTTGAATAAACGCGCTTGAAAGCAAAAACTATGATGAATTCTTGATGCACCTGGAAAGGCTGACGAAGTTAATCGGGTATGAGATACCTGCATGCATTTTAATCTACAGCAATAAAATTAAGTACAGTGGATACCCCATAATTCGATACTTTTTGGGTTCTACCCCCATCGAATTAAGGGAATTTACGAATTAACCGAAATGTACGCAATGTGTCCTATAATTCGCACTTCAGAAAATCTGTCACCCCTAATTCTCACTTTTTCGTACTCCTCAAAACGTGCGAAATGTGCCTGTAATTCACACTTTCATAAAGCCTATCGCACTTTTTCTTACTCCCCAACATGTCAGAGCAAGCGCAGTGACCTTGCGGGCGTCGGACAAAGCATCGCGTTGGGACTTGTAGACACTGGCGGACCTACTATGAAACTAATGATGCTGAAGCTTCAAGGCCCCTAATCCAGGAGGGGCCCTGAAGCAGGTTTTTTTTTAATATGTGAATTTTTCAACAAAATCGATGGAGTTTTTTTGTGTTTGTTATTAAAATAAGGCTATTTTAGTGATAGAATCATAAGCCAATGGGTTGAAGTACTTAATATTGACCTTAGAATATGCTCTAATACCAATTTCATATGGCCTCAAAATGCCCCTGTAATTGGTCAAATTTCAAAATTTTCTCGGGGGCTTGCAGCGCCCGAACCCCCAGCTGTATGGGCTCGCTGAGCTCGCCAGAATCTATTCATAGTCTACATTTTGGCAGCTGGAGCCTCGAATCCTTCGTTGGTGCACGGTTTAATGGTTCTATAGCTCAGCCCTTAGGCTAGAGCCAATCGGAACCATAAAAAGACATCTGAATTCTCAATTCAGGCTGCACTCGTCTCGCTTGTGCATTTTAACACCAAAAATCAGATTGTCACCTCTTTATCCTAACGAGCCCCCTCTGATGACGAAGGGGCACCCATAACAGTTCAAGCTTCAGGGTCCCAAAAATGTAGGTCCGCCACTGCTTGTAGAGGGCCCACATGGTATTTTCGTACTATATTTCAGTTAATTCCTTCACTGTGCGAAAATATAAAATTTTACAGTAATAATACAAAAGACGCTGATGCACAAAATAATGTGTAATCCATAATCATTTCAAGGAAACGAAAGTTCAAAAAATAATTTCCTTTTTCTTCATTTAAGGTACTTTTTATTCAGTCAATGACACTTGTTTTTATGAATACTTTTAAAATTTATTAAATTAAATTGCTCGCAAGCATAAACTTCTTCCCGTGCTTGATGAAGCGTTTCAGTCTAAACGGATGCATTAAACATTCGTCGGGTTTTTGCTTGCTTTAAAGCAGTTGGCAACATTCCAAAGATTCCAGCCTCGATCAAACACCGTACTCTTAATTTTTTTGCCTGACATCTTACAATGCAAGCGCTTGAAAGCAAGCAAACTTCTGATGTATGATAGACACACCTGCAACGATTAAAATGGTTCAGCAGCCATTGGAAAATATTTAATTGACAATGCTTGAAAGTATTTTATTATTCGTGCATCATATTATTTAATTCAAAGTATTTTCAAGCATTTTCGTTTATAAAAACAATAAATATTTTATAATAAATGCAAAACACCACTTTTTTCTAAGTGAAGGTCAAAATATGATAATAAAAACCCACTCTAATAGACAGAGTTTATTTCCACAACACTTTCGATGCCCACTGGCATCCTCTTCGGGTAGATACAGAAAAACGAATATTTTCGTTTCGTTTTTCTGTATCCACCCGAAGAGGATGCCAGTGGGCATCAAAACTGTTGTGGAAATATACTCTGTCTATAAGAGTGGGTTTTTATTATTATAATATTTTATAACTTGATTTTTTTTAATTTGTTATCTTCACTTATGATTTAAATTCTTGGTTCAAGAGTGATTCAAGAAGCAAAGGAAGGATATTGCTTCCAAGCAAATAACTTCATTACAAATATATTTGTTTTTAATGTAATTTATTCGAAAAAAATAAGTTTGGAAAAATAGCATCATTGACAATCTCTGAATAACACAAATGAAAATGTATTCAAACGTACTTCATCAGTAAATATACGCAAATTTTTCTGCGTCAAACATCAAAACACTCAAGCAACATCTTATTATTGACATTTCATATATCAGAAAAATATTTGGATTCAAAAAGAATTTCGAGTTTTGACACCAGATTATGAACATGCGAATTTAATGCAAAATCATTATAATGATCAATATGATCATTTATTATTATATGATAAAGATAAAAGTATCTAATTTTATATTTGCATCAAGAATCAAATTCATATAAAAAAAAATTATAAGAAAAAGAGTTAAAAGTAATTGAAAATTTCATCAGGTAGAAAATCTTGTACCTGATTACAGTATTATAATTTAAATGATAAGAGTCCAAAAGTGCTTGCAGGCATCGGCAAGCAAATATTTTCCCATGCTTGCCAAACCACTTGATTTACTCAGAGGACAACAAGAATTCATCATGCCTTTGCTCGCTTTGAAGCTTTAGCATTCGAAGACTCTTATAAAAAAGAAATCAATGCTTGATCGAGGCTGGAATCTTTTGAATAAAAGCGCTTGAAAGCAAGCAAAACTATGATGAATTCTTGATGCACCTGGAAAGGCTGACGAAGTTAATCGGGTATGAGAAAATGCTTGCATGCATTCTAATCTACGGCAACAAAATTAAGTACAGTGGATACCCCATAATTCGACATTTTGGGGGTTCTACCCCCATCGAATTAAGGGAATTTACGAATTAACCGAAATGTACAAAATGTGTCCTATAATTCGTACTTCAGGAAATCTGTCACCCCTAATTCGCAGTTTTTCGTACTCCCCAAAACGTGGGCGTCGGATAAAGCATCGCGTTGGGACTTGTAGAGGGCACACATGGTATTTTCGCACTATATTTCAGTTAATTCGTTCACTGTGCGAAATTATAAAATTTTACAGTAATAATACAAAAAAGCTGATCAACAAAATAATGTGTAATCCATAATCATTTCAAGGAAACAAAAGTGCAAAAAATAATTTTTCTTTCTTCCTTTAAGGTATTTTTTATTCAGTCAGTGACACTTGTTTTTATGAATACATTTCAAATTTATTAAATTAAATTAAATAATCTTTTTATTAAAAATATTACTCTGAAGTACCTTCTGTATCAACTTTCATATTGTAGCTTAGGTTGCTCGCAAGCATAAGTTTCTTTCCGTGCTTGATGAAGCGCTTCAGTCTAAACGGATGCATTAAACATTCGTCGGGTTTTTGCTTGCTTTCAAGCAGTTGCCAACATTCCAAAGATTCCAGCCTCGATCAAACACCGTATTGTTAATTTTTTTGCCTGAAATCTTACAATGCAAGCGCTTGAAAGCAAGCAAACTTCTGATGTATGATAGACACACCTGCAACGATTAAAATGGTTCAGCAGCCATTGGAAAATATTTACTTAACAGTGCTTGAAAGCATTTTATTATTCGTGCATCATATTATTTAATTCAAAGTAATTTCAAGCATTTTCGTTTATAAAAACAATAAATATTTTATAACTTGAATTTTTTTTCATTTATTATCTTCACTTATAATTTAAATTCTTGATTCAAAGAGTGATTCAGGAAGCAAAAGAAGGATGTTGCTTCAAAGCAAATAACTTCATCACGAATAGATTTTGCTTGTTAATGTAATAATTTATTCGAAAAAAAAAAGTTTGGAAAAAATAGCATCATTGACAATCTCTGAATAACACAAATGAAAATGTATTCAAACGTACTTCATCAGTAAATATACACAAATTTTTCTGCGTCAAACATCAAAACACTTTCAAGCAACATCTTATCATTGACATTTCATGTATCAGAAAAATATTTGGATTCAAAAAGAATTTCGAGTTTTCACACCAGATATGAATATGCAATGCAAAATCATCATTATAATGATCATTATGATCATTTTTTATTATGATATGGTAAAGATAAAAGTATCTAATTTTAAATTTGCATCAAGAATCAAATTCATATAAAAAAACTATTAGAAAAAATGAGTTAAAATTAATTGAAAATTTCATCAGATCGAAAATCTTGTACTTGATTACAGTATTATAATTTAAAGGATAAGAGTCCAAAAGTGCTTGCAGGCATCGACAAGCAAATATTTTCCCATGCTTGCTAAACCACTTGGTTTATTTTGAGGACAACAAGAATTCATCATGCCTTTGCTCGCTTTCAAGCTTCAGCATTCGAAGGCTCTTATAAAAAAAAAAAATCAATGCTTGATCGAGGCTGGAATCTTTTGAATAAAAGCGATTGAAAGCAAGCAAAGCTATGATGAATTCTTAATGCACCTGGAAAAGCTGACGAAGTTAATCGGGTATGAGAAAATGCTTGAATGCATTTTAACCGACAGCAATAAAATTAAATACGGTGGATACCGCATAATTCGACATTTTTGGGTTCTACCCCCATCGAATTAAGGGAATTTACGAATTAACCGAAATGTACACAATGTGTCCTATAATTCGTACTTCAGAAAATCTGTCACCCCTAATTCTCACTTTTTTGTACTTCCCAAAACGTGCGAAATGTGCCTGTAATTCGCACTTTCATAAAGCCTATCGCACTTTTTCGTACTCCCCAACATGTCAGAGCATGCGCAGGTGACCTGGCGGGTGTCGGACAAAGCATCGCGTTGGGACTTGTAGAGGGCCCACATGGTATTTTCGTACTATATTTCAGTTAATTCCTTCACTGTGCGAAATTATAAAATTTTACAGTAATAATACAAAAGACGCTGATGCACAAAATAATGTGTAATCCATGATCATTTCAAGGAAACAAAAGTTCAAAAAATAATTTCCTTTTTCTTCATTTAAGGTATTTTTTATTCAGTCAATGACACTTGTTTTTATGAATACATTTAAAATTTATTAAATAAAATAAAATAATCTTTTTATTAAAAATATTACTCTGAAGGACCTTCTGTATCAAATTTCATATTGTAGCTTAGATTGCTCGCAAGCAAGCAATGTCTAAACGGATGCATTAAACATTCGTCGGGTTTTTGCCTGCTTTCAAGCAGTTGGCAACATTCCAAAGATTCCAGCCTCGATCAAACACCGTAGTGTTAATTTTTTTGCCTGAAATCTTACAATGCAAGCGCTTGAAAGCAAGCAAACTTCTGATGTATGATAGACACACCTGCAACGATTAAAATGGTTCAGCAGCCATTGGAAATATTTATTTAACAATGCTTGAAAGTATTTTATTATTCATGGATCATATTATTTAATTCAAAGTATTTTCAAGCTTTTTCATTTATAAAAACAATAAATATTTTATAATAAATACAAAACACCTAACTTTTTTCTACGTGAAGGTCAAAATATGATAATAAAAACCCACTCTAATAGACAGAGTTTATTTCCACAACACTTTCGATGCCCACTGGCATCCTCTTCGGGTGGATACAGAAAAACGAATCTTTTCGTTTCGTTTTTCTGTATCCACCCGAAGAGGATGCCAGTGGGCATCGAAACTGTTGTGGAAATAAACTCTGTCTATTAGAGTGGGTTTTTTATTATTAAATATTTTATAACTTGTTTTTTTTCATTTATTATCTTCACTTATGATTTAAATCCTTGATTCAAGAGTGATTCAGGAAGCAAAGGAAGGATGTTGCTTCCAAGCAAATAACTTCATTACAAATATATTTTGTTTGTTAATGTAATAATTTATTCGAAAAAAAATAAGTTTGGAAAAATAGCATCATTGACAATCTCTGAATAACACAAATGAAAATGTATTCAAACGTACTTCATCAGTAAATATACGCAAATTTCTCTGCGTCAAACATCAAAACACTTTCAGGCAACATCTTATCATTGACATTTCATGAATCAGAAAAATATTTGGATTCAAAAAGAATTTCGAGTTTTGACACCAGATTATGAATATGCGAATATAATGCAAAATCATTATAATGATCAATATGATCATATTTTTATTATGATATGATAAAGATAAAAGTATCTAATTTTAAATTTGCATCAAGAATCAAATTCATATAAAATGCTATAATTAAAAATGAGTAAAAATTAATTGAAAATTTCATCAGATAGAAAATCTTGTACCTGATTACAGTATTATAATTTAAATGATAAGAGTCCAAAAGTGCTTGCAGGCATCGACAAGCAAATATTTTCCCATGCTTGCTAAACCACTAGATTTATTCTGAGGACAAGACGAATTCATCATGCCTTTGCTCGCTTTCAAGCTTCAGCATTCGAAGACTCTTATAAAAAAAAAAAATCAATGCTTGATCGAGGCTGGAATCTTTTGAATAAACGCGCTTGAAAGCAAGGAAAGCTATGATGAATTCTTGATGCACCTGGAAAGGCTGATGAAGTTAATCGGGTATGAGAAAATACCTGCATGCATTTTAATCTACAGCAATAAAATTAAGTACAGTGGATACCCCATAATTCGATACTTTTTGGGTTCTACCCCCATCGAATTAAGGGAATTTACGAATTAACCGAAATGTACGCAATGTGTCCTATAATTCGCACTTCAGAAAATCTGTCACCCCTAATTCTCACTTTTTCGTACTCCTCAAAACGTGCGAAATGTGCCTGTAATTCACACTTTCATAAAGCCTATCGCACTTTTTCTTACTCCCCAACATGTCAGAGCAAGCGCAGTGACCTTGCGGGCGTCGGACAAAGCATCGCGTTGGGACTTGTAGACACTGGCGGACCTACTATGAAACTAATGATGCTGAAGCTTCAAGGCCCCTAATCCAGGAGGGGCCCTGAAGCAGGTTTTTTTTTAATATGTGAATTTTTCAACAAAATCGATGGAGTTTTTTTGTGTTTGTTATTAAAATAAGGCTATTTTAGTGATAGAATCATAAGCCAATGGGTTGAAGTACTTAATATTGACCTTAGAATATGCTCTAATACCAATTTCATATGGCCTCAAAATGCCCCTGTAATTGGTCAAATTTCAAAATTTTCTCGGGGGCTTGCAGCGCCCGAACCCCCAGCTGTATGGGCTCGCTGAGCTCGCCAGAATCTATTCATAGTCTACATTTTGGCAGCTGGAGCCTCGAATCCTTCGTTGGTGCACGGTTTAATGGTTCTATAGCTCAGCCCTTAGGCTAGAGCCAATCGGAACCATAAAAAGACATCTGAATTCTCAATTCAGGCTGCACTCGTCTCGCTTGTGCATTTTAACACCAAAAATCAGATTGTCACCTCTTTATCCTAACGAGCCCCCTCTGATGACGAAGGGGCACCCATAACAGTTCAAGCTTCAGGGTCCCAAAAATGTAGGTCCGCCACTGCTTGTAGAGGGCCCACATGGTATTTTCGTACTATATTTCAGTTAATTCCTTCACTGTGCGAAAATATAAAATTTTACAGTAATAATACAAAAGACGCTGATGCACAAAATAATGTGTAATCCATAATCATTTCAAGGAAACGAAAATTCAAAAATAATTTCCTTTTTCTTCATTTAAGGTACTTTTTATTCAGTCAATGACACTTGTTTTTATGAATACTTTTAAAATTTATTAAATTAAATTGCTCGCAAGCATAAACTTCTTCCCGTGCTTGATGAAGCGTTTCAGTCTAAACGGATGCATCAAACATTCGTCGGGTTTTTGCTTGCTTTAAAGCAGTTGGCAACATTCCAAAGATTCCAGCCTCGATCAAACACCGTACTCTTAATTTTTTTGCCTGACATCTTACAATGCAAGCGCTTGAAAGCAAGCAAACTTCTGATGTATGATAGACACACCTGCAACGATTAAAATGGTTCAGCAGCCATTGGAAAATATTTAATTGACAATGCTTGAAAGTATTTTATTATTCGTGCATCATATTATTTAATTCAAAGTATTTTCAAGCATTTTCGTTTATAAAAACAATAAATATTTTATAATAAATGCAAAACACCACTTTTTTCTAAGTGAAGGTCAAAATTGATAATAAAAACCCACTCTAATAGACAGAGTTTATTTCCACAACACTTTCGATGCCCACTGGCATCCTCTTCGGTAGATACAGAAAAACGAATATTTTCGTTTCGTTTTTCTGTATCCACCCGAAGAGGATGCCAGTGGGCATCAAAACTGTTGTGGAAATATACTCTGTCTATAAGAGTGGGTTTTTATTATTATAATATTTTATAACTTGATTTTTTTTAATTTGTTATCTTCACTTATGATTTAAATTCTTGGTTCAAGAGTGATTCAAGAAGCAAAGGAAGGATATTGCTTCCAAGCAAATAACTTCATTACAAATATATTTTGTTTGTTAATGTAATTTATTCGAAAAAAATAAGTTTGGAAAAATAGCATCATTGACAATCTCTGAATAACACAAATGAAAATGTATTCAAACGTACTTCATCAGTAAATATACGCAAATTTTTCTGCGTCAAACATCAAAACACTCAAGCAACATCTTATTATTGACATTTCATATATCAGAAAAATATTTGGATTCAAAAAGAATTTCGAGTTTTGACACCAGATTATGAACATGCGAATTTAATGCAAAATCATTATAATGATCAATATGATCATTTATTATTATATGATAAAGATAAAAGTATCTAATTTTATATTTGCATCAAGAATCAAATTCATATAAAAAAAAATTATAAGAAAAAAATGAGTTAAAAGTAATTGAAAATTTCATCAGGTAGAAAATCTTGTACCTGATTACAGTATTATAATTTAAATGATAAGAGTCCAAAAGTGCTTGCAGGCATCGGCAAGCAAATATTTTCCCATGCTTGCCAAACCACTTGATTTACTCAGAGGACAACAAGAATTCATCATGCCTTTGCTCGCTTTGAAGCTTTAGCATTCGAAGACTCTTATAAAAAAAAATCAATGCTTGATCGAGGCTGGAATCTTTTGAATAAAAGCGCTTGAAAGCAAGCAAAACTATGATGAATTCTTGATGCACCTGGAAAGGCTGACGAAGTTAATCGGGTATGAGAAAATGCTTGCATGCATTCTAATCTACGGCAACAAAATTAAGTACAGTGGATACCCCATAATTCGACATTTTGGGGGTTCTACCCCCATCGAATTAAGGGAATTTACGAATTAACCGAAATGTACAAAATGTGTCCTATAATTCGTACTTCAGGAAATCTGTCACCCCTAATTCGCAGTTTTTCGTACTCCCCAAAACGTGGGCGTCGGATAAAGCATCGCGTTGGGACTTGTAGAGGGCACACATGGTATTTTCGCACTATATTTCAGTTAATTCGTTCACTGTGCGAAATTATAAAATTTTACAGTAATAATACAAAAAAGCTGATCAACAAAATAATGTGTAATCCATAATCATTTCAAGGAAACAAAAGTGCAAAAAATAATTTTTCTTTCTTCTTTAAGGTATTTTTTATTCAGTCAGTGACACTTGTTTTTATGAATACATTTCAAATTTATTAAATTAAATTAAATAATCTTTTTATTAAAAATATTACTCTGAAGTACCTTCTGTATCAAATTTCATATTGTAGCTTAGATTGCTCGCAAGCAAGCAATGTCTAAACGGATGCATTAAACATTCGTCGGGTTTTTGCTGCTTTCAAGCAGTTGGCAACATTCCAAAGATTCCAGCCTCGATCAAACACCGTAGTGTTAATTTTTTTGCCTGAAATCTTACAATGCAAGCGCTTGAAAGCAAGCAAACTTCTGATGTATGATAGACACACCTGCAACGATTAAAATGGTTCAGCAGCCATTGGAAAATATTTATTTAACAATGCTTGAAAGTATTTTATTATTCATGGATCATATTATTTAATTCAAAGTATTTTCAAGCTTTTTCATTTATAAAAACAATAAATATTTTATAATAAATACAAAACACCTAACTTTTTTCTACGTGAAGGTCAAAATATGATAATAAAAACCCACTCTAATAGACAGAGTTTATTTCCACAACACTTTCGATGCCCACTGGCATCCTCTTCGGGTGGATACAGAAAAACGAATCTTTTCGTTTCGTTTTTCTGTATCCACCCGAAGAGGATGCCAGTGGGCATCGAAACTGTTGTGGAAATAAACTCTGTCTATTAGAGTGGGTTTTTATTATTATAATATTTTATAACTTGTTTTTTTTCATTTATTATCTTCACTTATGATTTAAATCCTTGATTCAAGAGTGATTCAGGAAGCAAAGGAAGGATGTTGCTTCCAAGCAAATAACTTCATTACAAATATATTTTGTTTGTTAATGTAATAATTTATTCGAAAAAAAATAAGTTTGGAAAAATAGCATCATTGACAATCTCTGAATAACACAAATGAAAATGTATTCAAACGTACTTCATCAGTAAATATACGCAAATTTCTCTGCGTCAAACATCAAAACACTTTCAGGCAACATCTTATCATTGACATTTCATGAATCAGAAAAATATTTGGATTCAAAAAGAATTTCGAGTTTTGACACCAGATTATGAATATGCGAATATAATGCAAAATCATTATAATGATCAATATGATCATATTTTTATTATGATATGATAAAGATAAAAGTATCTAATTTTAAATTTGCATCAAGAATCAAATTCATATAAAATGCTATAATTAAAAATGAGTAAAAATTAATTGAAAATTTCATCAGATAGAAAATCTTGTACCTGATTACAGTATTATAATTTAAATGATAAGAGTCCAAAAGTGCTTGCAGGCATCGACAAGCAAATATTTTCCCATGCTTGCTAAACCACTAGATTTATTCTGAGGACAAGACGAATTCATCATGCCTTTGCTCGCTTTCAAGCTTCAGCATTCGAAGACTCTTATAAAAAAAAAAAATCAATGCTTGATCGAGGCTGGAATCTTTTGAATAAACGCGCTTGAAAGCAAGGAAAGCTATGATGAATTCTTGATGCACCTGGAAAGGCTGATGAAGTTAATCGGGTATGAGAAAATACCTGCATGCATTTTAATCTACAGCAATAAAATTAAGTACAGTGGATACCCCATAATTCGATACTTTTTGGGTTCTACCCCCATCGAATTAAGGGAATTTACGAATTAACCGAAATGTACGCAATGTGTCCTATAATTCGCACTTCAGAAAATCTGTCACCCCTAATTCTCACTTTTTCGTACTCCTCAAAACGTGCGAAATGTGCCTGTAATTCACACTTTCATAAAGCCTATCGCACTTTTTCTTACTCCCCAACATGTCAGAGCAAGCGCAGTGACCTTGCGGGCGTCGGACAAAGCATCGCGTTGGGACTTGTAGACACTGGCGGACCTACTATGAAACTAATGATGCTGAAGCTTCAAGGCCCCTAATCCAGGAGGGGCCCTGAAGCAGGTTTTTTTTTAATATGTGAATTTTTCAACAAAATCGATGGAGTTTTTTTGTGTTTGTTATTAAAATAAGGCTATTTTAGTGATAGAATCATAAGCCAATGGGTTGAAGTACTTAATATTGACCTTAGAATATGCTCTAATACCAATTTCATATGGCCTCAAAATGCCCCTGTAATTGGTCAAATTTCAAAATTTTCTCGGGGGCTTGCAGCGCCCGAACCCCCAGCTGTATGGGCTCGCTGAGCTCGCCAGAATCTATTCATAGTCTACATTTTGGCAGCTGGAGCCTCGAATCCTTCGTTGGTGCACGGTTTAATGGTTCTATAGCTCAGCCCTTAGGCTAGAGCCAATCGGAACCATAAAAAGACATCTGAATTCTCAATTCAGGCTGCACTCGTCTCGCTTGTGCATTTTAACACCAAAAATCAGATTGTCACCTCTTTATCCTAACGAGCCCCCTCTGATGACGAAGGGGCACCCATAACAGTTCAAGCTTCAGGGTCCCAAAAATGTAGGTCCGCCACTGCTTGTAGAGGGCCCACATGGTATTTTCGTACTATATTTCAGTTAATTCCTTCACTGTGCGAAAATATAAAATTTTACAGTAATAATACAAAAGACGCTGATGCACAAAATAATGTGTAATCCATAATCATTTCAAGGAAACGAAAGTTCAAAAAATAATTTCCTTTTTCTTCATTTAAGGTACTTTTTATTCAGTCAATGACACTTGTTTTTATGAATACTTTTAAAATTTATTAAATTAAATTGCTCGCAAGCATAAACTTCTTCCCGTGCTTGATGAAGCGTTTCAGTCTAAACGGATGCATTAAACATTCGTCGGGTTTTTGCTTGCTTTAAAGCAGTTGGCAACATTCCAAAGATTCCAGCCTCGATCAAACACCGTACTCTTAATTTTTTTGCCTGACATCTTACAATGCAAGCGCTTGAAAGCAAGCAAACTTCTGATGTATGATAGACACACCTGCAACGATTAAAATGGTTCAGCAGCCATTGGAAAATATTTAATTGACAATGCTTGAAAGTATTTTATTATTCGTGCATCATATTATTTAATTCAAAGTATTTTCAAGCATTTTCGTTTATAAAAACAATAAATATTTTATAATAAATGCAAAACACCACTTTTTTCTAAGTGAAGGTCAAAATATGATAATAAAAACCCACTCTAATAGACAGAGTTTATTTCCACAACACTTTCGATGCCCACTGGCATCCTCTTCGGGTAGATACAGAAAAACGAATATTTTCGTTTCGTTTTTCTGTATCCACCCGAAGAGGATGCCAGTGGGCATCAAAACTGTTGTGGAAATATACTCTGTCTATAAGAGTGGGTTTTTATTATTATAATATTTTATAACTTGATTTTTTTTAATTTGTTATCTTCACTTATGATTTAAATTCTTGGTTCAAGAGTGATTCAAGAAGCAAAGGAAGGATATTGCTTCCAAGCAAATAACTTCATTACAAATATATTTTGTTTGTTAATGTAATTTATTCGAAAAAAATAAGTTTGGAAAAATAGCATCATTGACAATCTCTGAATAACACAAATGAAAATGTATTCAAACGTACTTCATCAGTAAATATACGCAAATTTTTCTGCGTCAAACATCAAAACACTCAAGCAACATCTTATTATTGACATTTCATATATCAGAAAAATATTTGGATTCAAAAAGAATTTCGAGTTTTGACACCAGATTATGAACATGCGAATTTAATGCAAAATCATTATAATGATCAATATGATCATTTATTATTATATGATAAAGATAAAAGTATCTAATTTTATATTTGCATCAAGAATCAAATTCATATAAAAAAAAATTATAAGAAAAAATGAGTTAAAAGTAATTGAAAATTTCATCAGGTAGAAAATCTTGTACCTGATTACAGTATTATAATTTAAATGATAAGAGTCCAAAAGTGCTTGCAGGCATCGGCAAGCAAATATTTTCCCATGCTTGCCAAACCACTTGATTTACTCAGAGGACAACAAGAATTCATCATGCCTTTGCTCGCTTTGAAGCTTTAGCATTCGAAGACTCTTATAAAAAAGAAATCAATGCTTGATCGAGGCTGGAATCTTTTGAATAAAAGCGCTTGAAAGCAAGCAAAACTATGATGAATTCTTGATGCACCTGGAAAGGCTGACGAAGTTAATCGGGTATGAGAAAATGCTTGCATGCATTCTAATCTACGGCAACAAAATTAAGTACAGTGGATACCCCATAATTCGACATTTTGGGGGTTCTACCCCCATCGAATTAAGGGAATTTACGAATTAACCGAAATGTACAAAATGTGTCCTATAATTCGTACTTCAGGAAATCTGTCACCCCTAATTCGCAGTTTTTCGTACTCCCCAAAACGTGGGCGTCGGATAAAGCATCGCGTTGGGACTTGTAGAGGGCACACATGGTATTTTCGCACTATATTTCAGTTAATTCGTTCACTGTGCGAAATTATAAAATTTTACAGTAATAATACAAAAAAGCTGATCAACAAAATAATGTGTAATCCATAATCATTTCAAGGAAACAAAAGTGCAAAAAATAATTTTTCTTTCTTCCTTTAAGGTATTTTTTATTCAGTCAGTGACACTTGTTTTTATGAATACATTTCAAATTTATTAAATTAAATTAAATAATCTTTTTATTAAAAATATTACTCTGAAGTACCTTCTGTATCAACTTTCATATTGTAGCTTAGGTTGCTCGCAAGCATAAGTTTCTTTCCGTGCTTGATGAAGCGCTTCAGTCTAAACGGATGCATTAAACATTCGTCGGGTTTTTGCTTGCTTTCAAGCAGTTGCCAACATTCCAAAGATTCCAGCCTCGATCAAACACCGTATTGTTAATTTTTTTGCCTGAAATCTTACAATGCAAGCGCTTGAAAGCAAGCAAACTTCTGATGTATGATAGACACACCTGCAACGATTAAAATGGTTCAGCAGCCATTGGAAAATATTTACTTAACAGTGCTTGAAAGCATTTTATTATTCGTGCATCATATTATTTAATTCAAAGTAATTTCAAGCATTTTCGTTTATAAAAACAATAAATATTTTATAACTTGAATTTTTTTTCATTTATTATCTTCACTTATAATTTAAATTCTTGATTCAAAGAGTGATTCAGGAAGCAAAAGAAGGATGTTGCTTCCAAGCAAATAACTTCATCACGAATAGATTTTGCTTGTTAATGTAATAATTTATTCGAAAAAAAAAAGTTTGGAAAAATAGCATCATTGACAATCTCTGAATAACACAAATGAAAATGTATTCAAACGTACTTCATCAGTAAATATACACAAATTTTTCTGCGTCAAACATCAAAACACTTTCAAGCAACATCTTATCATTGACATTTCATGTATCAGAAAAATATTTGGATTCAAAAAGAATTTCGAGTTTTCACACCAGATTATGAATATGCGAATATAATGCAAAATCATTATAATGATCATTATGATCATTTTTTATATGATATGGTAAAGATAAAAGTATCTAATTTTAAATTTGCATCAAGAATCAAATTCATATAAAAAAACTATTAGAAAAAATGAGTTAAAATTAATTGAAAATTTCATCAGATCGAAAATCTTGTACTTGATTACAGTATTATAATTTAAAGGATAAGAGTCCAAAAGTGCTTGCAGGCATCGACAAGCAAATATTTTCCCATGCTTGCTAAACCACTTGGTTTATTTTGAGGACAACAAGAATTCATCATGCCTTTGCTCGCTTTCAAGCTTCAGCATTCGAAGGCTCTTATAAAAAAAAAAAAATCAATGCTTGATCGAGGCTGGAATCTTTTGAATAAAAGCGATTGAAAGCAAGCAAAGCTATGATGAATTCTTAATGCACCTGGAAAAGCTGACGAAGTTAATCGGGTATGAGAAAATGCTTGAATGCATTTTAACCGACAGCAATAAAATTAAATACGGTGGATACCGCATAATTCGACATTTTTTGGGTTCTACCCCCATCGAATTAAGGGAATTTACGAATTAACCGAAATGTACACAATGTGTCCTATAATTCGTACTTCAGAAAATCTGTCACCCCTAATTCTCACTTTTTTGTACTTCCCAAAACGTGCGAAATGTGCCTGTAATTCGCACTTTCATAAAGCCTATCGCACTTTTTCGTACTCCCCAACATGTCAGAGCATGCGCAGGTGACCTGGCGGGTGTCGGACAAAGCATCGCGTTGGGACTTGTAGAGGGCCCACATGGTATTTTCGTACTATATTTCAGTTAATTCCTTCACTGTGCGAAATTATAAAATTTTACAGTAATAATACAAAAGACGCTGATGCACAAAATAATGTGTAATCCATGATCATTTCAAGGAAACAAAAGTTCAAAAAAAATTTCCTTTTTCTTCATTTAAGGTATTTTTTATTCAGTCAATGACACTTGTTTTTATGAATACATTTAAAATTTATTAAATAAAATAAAATAATCTTTTTATTAAAAATATTACTCTGAAGGACCTTCTGTATCAAATTTCATATTGTAGCTTAGATTGCTCGCAAGCAAGCAATGTCTAAACGGATGCATTAAACATTCGTCGGGTTTTTGCCTGCTTTCAAGCAGTTGGCAACATTCCAAAGATTCCAGCCTCGATCAAACACCGTAGTGTTAATTTTTTTGCCTGAAATCTTACAATGCAAGCGCTTGAAAGCAAGCAAACTTCTGATGTATGATAGACACACCTGCAACGATTAAAATGGTTCAGCAGCCATTGGAAAATATTTATTTAACAATGCTTGAAAGTATTTTATTATTCATGGATCATATTATTTAATTCAAAGTATTTTCAAGCTTTTTCATTTATAAAAACAATAAATATTTTATAATAAATACAAAACACCTAACTTTTTTCTACGTGAAGGTCAAAATATGATAATAAAAACCCACTCTAATAGACAGAGTTTATTTCCACAACACTTTCGATGCCCACTGGCATCCTCTTCGGGTGGATACAGAAAAACGAATCTTTTCGTTTCGTTTTTCTGTATCCACCCGAAGAGGATGCCAGTGGGCATCGAAACTGTTGTGGAAATAAACTCTGTCTATTAGAGTGGGTTTTTATTATTATAATATTTTATAACTTGTTTTTTTTCATTTATTATCTTCACTTATGATTTAAATCCTTGATTCAAGAGTGATTCAGGAAGCAAAGGAAGGATGTTGCTTCCAAGCAAATAACTTCATTACAAATATATTTTGTTTGTTAATGTAATAATTTATTCGAAAAAAAATAAGTTTGGAAAAATAGCATCATTGACAATCTCTGAATAACACAAATGAAAATGTATTCAAACGTACTTCATCAGTAAATATACGCAAATTTCTCTGCGTCAAACATCAAAACACTTTCAGGCAACATCTTATCATTGACATTTCATGAATCAGAAAAATATTTGGATTCAAAAAGAATTTCGAGTTTTGACACCAGATTATGAATATGCGAATATAATGCAAAATCATTATAATGATCAATATGATCATATTTTTATTATGATATGATAAAGATAAAAGTATCTAATTTTAAATTTGCATCAAGAATCAAATTCATATAAAATGCTATAATTAAAAATGAGTAAAAATTAATTGAAAATTTCATCAGATAGAAAATCTTGTACCTGATTACAGTATTATAATTTAAATGATAAGAGTCCAAAAGTGCTTGCAGGCATCGACAAGCAAATATTTTCCCATGCTTGCTAAACCACTAGATTTATTCTGAGGACAAGACGAATTCATCATGCCTTTGCTCGCTTTCAAGCTTCAGCATTCGAAGACTCTTATAAAAAAAAAAAATCAATGCTTGATCGAGGCTGGAATCTTTTGAATAAACGCGCTTGAAAGCAAGGAAAGCTATGATGAATTCTTGATGCACCTGGAAAGGCTGATGAAGTTAATCGGGTATGAGAAAATACCTGCATGCATTTTAATCTACAGCAATAAAATTAAGTACAGTGGATACCCCATAATTCGATACTTTTTGGGTTCTACCCCCATCGAATTAAGGGAATTTACGAATTAAACGAAATGTAAATGTGTCCTATAATTCGCACTTCAGAAAATCTGTCACCCCTAATTCTCACTTTTTCGTACTCCTCAAAACGTGCGAAATGTGCCTGTAATTCACACTTTCATAAAGCCTATCGCACTTTTTCTTACTCCCCAACATGTCAGAGCAAGCGCAGTGACCTTGCGGGCGTCGGACAAAGCATCGCGTTGGGACTTGTAGACACTGGCGGACCTACTATGAAACTAATGATGCTGAAGCTTCAAGGCCCCTAATCCAGGAGGGGCCCTGAAGCAGGTTTTTTTTTAATATGTGAATTTTTCAACAAAATCGATGGAGTTTTTTTGTGTTTGTTATTAAAATAAGGCTATTTTAGTGATAGAATCATAAGCCAATGGGTTGAAGTACTTAATATTGACCTTAGAATATGCTCTAATACCAATTTCATATGGCCTCAAAATGCCCCTGTAATTGGTCAAATTTCAAAATTTTCTCGGGGCTTGCAGCGCCCGAACCCCAGCTGTATGGGCTCGCTGAGCTCGCCAGAATCTATTCATAGTCTACATTTTGGCAGCTGGAGCCTCGAATCCTTCGTTGGTGCACGGTTTAATGGTTCTATAGCTCAGCCCTTAGGCTAGAGCCAATCGGAACCATAAAAAGACATCTGAATTCTCAATTCAGGCTGCACTCGTCTCGCTTGTGCATTTTAACACCAAAAATCAGATTGTCACCTCTTTATCCTAACGAGCCCCCTCTGATGACGAAGGGGCACCCATAACAGTTCAAGCTTCAGGGTCCCAAAAATGTAGGTCCGCCACTGCTTGTAGAGGGCCCACATGGTATTTTCGTACTATATTTCAGTTAATTCCTTCACTGTGCGAAAATATAAAATTTTACAGTAATAATACAAAAGACGCTGATGCACAAAATAATGTGTAATCCATAATCATTTCAAGGAAACGAAAGTTCAAAAATAATTTCCTTTTTCTTCATTTAAGGTACTTTTTATTCAGTCAATGACACTTGTTTTTATGAATACTTTTAAAATTTATTAAATTAAATTGCTCGCAAGCATAAACTTCTTCCCGTGCTTGATGAAGCGTTTCAGTCTAAACGGATGCATAAACATTCGTCGGGTTTTTGCTTGCTTTAAAGCAGTTGGCAACATTCCAAAGATTCCAGCCTCGATCAAACACCGTACTCTTAATTTTTTGCCTGACATCTTACAATGCAAGCGCTTGAAAGCAAGCAAACTTCTGATGTATGATAGACACACCTGCAACGATTAAAATGGTTCAGCAGCCATTGGAAAATATTTAATTGACAATGCTTGAAAGTATTTTATTATTCGTGCATCATATTATTTAATTCAAAGTATTTTCAAGCATTTTCGTTTATAAAAACAATAAATATTTTATAATAAATGCAAAACACCACTTTTTTCTAAGTGAAGGTCAAAATATGATAATAAAAACCCACTCTAATAGACAGAGTTTATTTCCACAACACTTTCGATGCCCACTGGCATCCTCTTCGGGTAGATACAGAAAAACGAATATTTCGTTTCGTTTTCTGTATCCACCCGAAGAGGATGCCAGTGGGCATCAAAACTGTTGTGGAAATATACTCTGTCTATAAGAGTGGGTTTTTATTATTATAATATTTTATAACTTGATTTTTTTTAATTTGTTATCTTCACTTATGATTTAAATTCTTGGTTCAAGAGTGATTCAAGAAGCAAAGGAAGGATATTGCTTCCAAGCAAATAACTTCATTACAAATATATTTGTTTGTTAATGTAATTTATTCGAAAAAAATAAGTTTGGAAAAATAGCATCATTGACAATCTCTGAATAACACAAATGAAAATGTATTCAAACGTACTTCATCAGTAAATATACGCAAATTTTTCTGCGTCAAACATCAAAACACTCAAGCAACATCTTATTATTGACATTTCATATATCAGAAAAATATTTGGATTCAAAAAGAATTTCGAGTTTTGACACCAGATTATGAACATGCGAATTTAATGCAAAATCATTATAATGATCAAATGATCATTTATTATTATATGATAAAGATAAAAGTATCTAATTTTATATTTGCATCAAGAATCAAATTCATATAAAAAAAATTATAAGAAAAAATGAGTTAAAAGTAATTGAAAATTTCATCAGGTAGAAAATCTTGTACCTGATTACAGTATTATAATTTAAATGATAAGAGTCCAAAAGTGCTTGCAGGCATCGGCAAGCAAATATTTTCCCATGCTTGCCAAACCACTTGATTTACTCAGAGGACAACAAGAATTCATCATGCCTTTGCTCGCTTTGAAGCTTTAGCATTCGAAGACTCTTATAAAAAGAAATCAATGCTTGATCGAGGCTGGAATCTTTTGAATAAAAGCGCTTGAAAGCAAGCAAAACTATGATGAATTCTTGATGCACCTGGAAAGGCTGACGAAGTTAATCGGGTATGAGAAAATGCTTGCATGCATTCTAATCTACGGCAACAAAATTAAGTACAGTGGATACCCCATAATTCGACATTTTGGGGGTTCTACCCCCATCGAATTAAGGGAATTTACGAATTAACCGAAATGTACAAAATGTGTCCTATAATTCGTACTTCAGGAAATCTGTCACCCCTAATTCGCAGTTTTTCGTACTCCCCAAAACGTGGGCGTCGGATAAAGCATCGCGTTGGGACTTGTAGAGGGCACACATGGTATTTTCGCACTATATTTCAGTAATTCGTTCACTGTGCGAAATATAAAATTTTACAGTAATAATACAAAAAGCTGATCAACAAATAATGTGTAATCCATAATCATTTCAAGGAAACAAAAGTGCAAAAAATAATTTTTCTTTCTTCCTTTAAGGTATTTTTTATTCAGTCAGTGACACTTGTTTATGAATACTTTTCAAATTTATTAAATTAAATTAAATAATCTTTTTATTAAAAATATTACTCTGAAGTACCTTCTGTAATCAACTTTCATATTGTAGCTTAGGTTGCTCGCAAGCATAAGTTTCTTTCCGTGCTTGATGAAGCGCTTCAGTCTAAACGGATGCATTAAACATTCGTCGGGTTTTTGCTTGCTTTCAAGCAGTTGCCAACATTCCAAAGATTCCAGCTCGATCAAACACCGTATGTTAATTTTTTTGCTGAAATCTTACAATGCAAGCGCTTGAAAGCAAGCAAACTTCTGATGTATGATAGACACACCTGCAACGATTAAAATGGTTCAGCAGCCATTGGAAAATATTTACTTAACAGTGCTTGAAAGCATTTTATTATTCGTGCATCGTATTATTTAATTCAAAGTAATTTCAAGCATTTTCGTTTATAAAAACAATAAATATTTTATAACTTGAATTTTTTTTCATTTATTATCTTCACTTATAATTTAAATTCTTGATTCAAAGAGTGATTCAGGAAGCAAAAGAAGGATGTTGCTTCCAAGCAAATAACTTCATCACGAATAGATTTTGCTTGTTAATGTAATAATTTATTCGAAAAAAAAAAGTTTGGAAAAATAGCATCATTGACAATCTCTGAATAACACAAATGAAAATGTATTCAAACGTACTTCATCAGTAAATATACACAAATTTTTCTGCGTCAAACATCAAAACACTTTCAAGCAACATCTTATCATTGACATTTCATGTATCAGAAAAATATTTGGATTCAAAAAGAATTTCGAGTTTTCACACCAGATTATGAATATGCGAATATAATGCAAAATCATTATAATGATCATTATGATCATTTTTTATTATGATATGGTAAAGATAAAAGTATCTAATTTTAAATTTGCATCAAGAATCAAATTCATATAAAAAAACTATTAGAAAAAATGAGTTAAAATTAATTGAAAATTTCATCAGATCGAAAATCTTGTACTTGATTACAGTATTATAATTTAAAGGATAAGAGTCCAAAAGTGCTTGCAGGCATCGACAAGCAAATATTTTCCCATGCTTGCTAAACCACTTGGTTTATTTTGAGGACAACAAGAATTCATCATGCCTTTGCTCGCTTTCAAGCTTCAGCATTCGAAGGCTCTTATAAAAAAAAAAAATCAATGCTTGATCGAGGCTGGAATCTTTTGAATAAAAGCGATTGAAAGCAAGCAAAGCTATGATGAATTCTTAATGCACCTGGAAAAGCTGACGAAGTTAATCGGGTATGAGAAAATGCTTGAATGCATTTTAACCGACAGCAATAAAATTAAATACGGTGGATACCGCATAATTCGACATTTTTTGGGTTCTACCCCCATCGAATTAAGGGAATTTACGAATTAACCGAAATGTACACAATGTGTCCTATAATTCGTACTTCAGAAAATCTGTCACCCCTAATTCTCACTTTTTTGTACTTCCCAAAACGTGCGAAATGTGCCTGTAATTCGCACTTTCATAAAGCCTATCGCACTTTTTCGTACTCCCCAACATGTCAGAGCATGCGCAGGTGACCTGGCGGGTGTCGGACAAAGCATCGCGTTGGGACTTGTAGAGGGCCCACATGGTATTTTCGTACTATATTTCAGTTAATTCCTTCACTGTGCGAAATTATAAAATTTTACAGTAATAATACAAAAGACGCTGATGCACAAAATAATGTGTAATCCATGATCATTTCAAGGAAACAAAAGTTCAAAAAATAATTTCCTTTTTCTTCATTTAAGGTATTTTTTATTCAGTCAATGACACTTGTTTTTATGAATACATTTAAAATTTATTAAATAAAATAAAATAATCTTTTTATTAAAAATATTACTCTGAAGGACCTTCTGTATCAAATTTCATATTGTAGCTTAGATTGCTCGCAAGCAAGCAATGTCTAAACGGATGCATTAAACATTCGTCGGGTTTTTGCCTGCTTTCAAGCAGTTGGCAACATTCCAAAGATTCCAGCCTCGATCAAACACCGTAGTGTTAATTTTTTTGCCTGAAATCTTACAATGCAAGCGCTTGAAAGCAAGCAAACTTCTGATGTATGATAGACACACCTGCAACGATTAAAATGGTTCAGCAGCCATTGGAAAATATTTATTTAACAATGCTTGAAAGTATTTTATTATTCATGGATCATATTATTTAATTCAAAGTATTTTCAAGCTTTTTCATTTATAAAAACAATAAATATTTTATAATAAATACAAAACACCTAACTTTTTTCTACGTGAAGGTCAAAATATGATAATAAAAACCCACTCTAATAGACAGAGTTTATTTCCACAACACTTTCGATGCCCACTGGCATCCTCTTCGGGTGGATACAGAAAAACGAATCTTTTCGTTTCGTTTTTCTGTATCCACCCGAAGAGGATGCCAGTGGGCATCGAAACTGTTGTGGAAATAAACTCTGTCTATTAGAGTGGGTTTTTTTATTATAATATTTTATAACTTGTTTTTTTGTCATTTATTATCTTCACTTATGATTTAAATCCTTGATTCAAGAGTGATTCAGGAAGCAAAGGAAGGATGTTGCTTCCAAGCAAATAACTTCATTACAAATATATTTTGTTTGTTAATGTAATAATTTATTCGAAAAAAAATAAGTTTGGAAAAATAGCATCATTGACAATCTCTGAATAACACAAATGAAAATGTATTCAAACGTACTTCATCAGTAAATATACGCAAATTTCTCTGCGTCAAACATCAAAACACTTTCAGGCAACATCTTATCATTGACATTTCATGAATCAGAAAAATATTTGGATTCAAAAAGAATTTCGAGTTTTGACACCAGATTATGAATATGCGAATATAATGCAAAATCATTATAATGATCAATATGATCATATTTTTATTATGATATGATAAAGATAAAAGTATCTAATTTTAAATTTGCATCAAGAATCAAATTCATATAAAATGCTATAATTAAAAATGAGTAAAAATTAATTGAAAATTTCATCAGATAGAAAATCTTGTACCTGATTACAGTATTATAATTTAAATGATAAGAGTCCAAAAGTGCTTGCAGGCATCGACAAGCAAATATTTCCCATGCTTGCTAAACCACTAGATTTATTCTGAGGACAAGACGAATTCATCATGCCTTTGCTCGCTTTCAAGCTTCAGCATTCGAAGACTCTTATAAAAAAAAAAAATCAATGCTTGATCGAGGCTGGAATCTTTTGAATAAACGCGCTTGAAAGCAAGGAAAGCTATGATGAATTCTTGATGCACCTGGAAAGGCTGATGAAGTTAATCGGGTATGAGAAAATACCTGCATGCATTTTAATCTACAGCAATAAAATTAAGTACAGTGGATACCCCATAATTCGATACTTTTTGGGTTCTACCCCCATCGAATTAAGGGAATTTACGAATTAACCGAAATGTACGCAATGTGTCCTATAATTCGCACTTCAGAAAATCTGTCACCCCTAATTCTCACTTTTTCGTACTCCTCAAAACGTGCGAAATGTGCCTGTAATTCACACTTTCATAAAGCCTATCGCACTTTTTTCTTACTCCCCAACATGTCAGAGCAAGCGCAGTGACCTTGCGGGCGTCGGACAAAGCATCGCGTTGGGACTTGTAGACACTGGCGGACCTACTATGAAACTAATGATGCTGAAGCTTCAAGGCCCCTAATCCAGGAGGGGCCCTGAAGCAGGTTTTTTTTTTTAATATGTGAATTTTTCAACAACGATGGAGTTTTTTTTTGTTTGTTATTAAAATAAGGCTATTTTAGTGATAGAATCATAAGCCAATGGGTTGAAGTACTTAATATTGACCTTAGAATATGCTCTAATACCAATTTCATATGGCCTCAAAATGCCCCTGTAATTGGTCAAATTCAAAATTTTTCTCGGGGGCTTGCAACACCCGAACCCCCAGCTGTATGGGCTCGCTGAGCTCGCCAGAATCTATTCATAGTCTACATTTTGGCAGCTGGAGCCTCGAATCCTTCGTTGGTGCACGGTTTAATGGTTCTATAGCTCAGCCCTTAGGCTAGAGCCAATCGGAACCATAAAAAGACATCTGAATTCTCAATTCAGGCTGCACTCGTCTCGCTTGTGCATTTTAACACCAAAAATCAGATTGTCACCTCTTTATCCTAACGAGCCCCCTCTGATGACGAAGGGGCACCCATAACAGTTCAAGCTTCAGGGTCCCAAAAATGTAGGTCCGCCACTGCTTGTAGAGGGCCCACTGGTATTTTCGTACTATATTTCAGTTAATTCCTTCACTGTGCGAAATATAAAATTTTACAGTAATAATACAAAAGACGCTGATGCACAAAATAATGTGTAATCCATAATCATTTCAAGGAAACGAAAGTTCAAAAAATAATTTCCTTTTTCTTCATTTAAGGTACTTTTTATTCAGTCAATGACACTTGTTTTTATGAATACTTTTAAAATTTATTAAATTAAATTGCTCGCAAGCATAAACTTCTTCCCGTGCTTGATGAAGCGTTTCAGTCTAAACGGATGCATTAAACATTCGTCGGGTTTTTGCTTGCTTTAAAGCAGTTGGCAACATTCCAAAGATTCCAGCCTCGATCAAACACCGTACTCTTAATTTTTTTGCCTGACATCTTACAATGCAAGCGCTTGAAAGCAAGCAAACTTCTGATGTATGATAGACACACCTGCAACGATTAAAATGGTTCAGCAGCCATTGGAAAATATTTAATTGACAATGCTTGAAAGTATTTTATTATTCGTGCATCATATTATTTAATTCAAAGTATTTTCAAGCATTTTCGTTTATAAAAACAATAAATATTTTATAATAAATGCAAAACACCACTTTTTTCTAAGTGAAGGTCAAAATATGATAATAAAAACCCACTCTAATAGACAGAGTTTATTTCCACAACACTTTCGATGCCCACTGGCATCCTCTTCGGGTAGATACAGAAAAACGAATATTTTCGTTTCGTTTTTCTGTATCCACCCGAAGAGGATGCCAGTGGGCATCAAAACTGTTGTGGAAATATACTCTGTCTATAAGAGTGGGTTTTTATTATTATAATATTTTATAACTTGATTTTTTTTAATTTGTTATCTTCACTTATGATTTAAATTCTTGGTTCAAGAGTGATTCAAGAAGCAAAGGAAGGATATTGCTTCCAAGCAAATAACTTCATTACAAATATATTTTGTTTGTTAATGTAATTTATTCGAAAAAAAATAAGTTTGGAAAAATAGCATCATTGACAATCTCTGAATAACACAAATGAAAATGTATTCAAACGTACTTCATCAGTAAATATACGCAAATTTTTCTGCGTCAAACATCAAAACACTCAAGCAACATCTTATTATTGACATTTCATATATCAGAAAAATATTTGGATTCAAAAAGAATTTCGAGTTTTGACACCAGATTATGAACATGCGAATTTAATGCAAAATCATTATAATGATCAATATGATCATTTATTATTATGATAAAGATAAAAGTATCTAATTTTATATTTGCATCAAGAATCAAATTCATATAAAAAAAAATTATAAGAAAAAATGAGTTAAAAGTAATTGAAAATTTCATCAGGTAGAAAATCTTGTACCTGATTACAGTATTATAATTTAAATGATAAGAGTCCAAAAGTGCTTGCAGGCATCGGCAAGCAAATATTTTCCCATGCTTGCCAAACCACTTGATTTACTCAGAGGACAACAAGAATTCATCATGCCTTTGCTCGCTTTGAAGCTTTAGCATTCGAAGACTCTTATAAAAAAGAAATCAATGCTTGATCGAGGCTGGAATCTTTTGAATAAAAGCGCTTGAAAGCAAGCAAAACTATGATGAATTCTTGATGCACCTGGAAAGGCTGACGAAGTTAATCGGGTATGAGAAAATGCTTGCATGCATTCTAATCTACGGCAACAAAATTAAGTACAGTGGATACCCCATAATTCGACATTTTGGGGGTTCTACCCCCATCGAATTAAGGGAATTTACGAATTAACCGAAATGTACAAAATGTGTCCTATAATTCGTACTTCAGGAAATCTGTCACCCCTAATTCGCAGTTTTTCGTACTCCCCAAAACGTGGGCGTCGGATAAAGCATCGCGTTGGGACTTGTAGAGGGCACACATGGTATTTTCGCACTATATTTCAGTTAATTCGTTCACTGTGCGAAATTATAAAATTTTACAGTAATAATACAAAAAAGCTGATCAACAAAAAATGTGTAATCCATAATCATTTCAAGGAAACAAAAGTGCAAAAAATAATTTTTCTTTCTTCCTTTAAGGTATTTTTTATTCAGTCAGTGACACTTGTTTTTATGAATACATTTCAAATTTATTAAATTAAATTAAATAATCTTTTTATTAAAAATATTACTCTGAAGTACCTTCTGTATCAACTTTCATATTGTAGCTTAGGTTGCTCGCAAGCATAAGTTTCTTTCCGTGCTTGATGAAGCGCTTCAGTCTAAACGGATGCATTAAACATTCGTCGGGTTTTTGCTTGCTTTCAAGCAGTTGCCAACATTCCAAAGATTCCAGCCTCGATCAAACACCGTATTGTTAATTTTTTTGCCTGAAATCTTACAATGCAAGCGCTTGAAAGCAAGCAAACTTCTGATGTATGATAGACACACCTGCAACGATTAAAATGGTTCAGCAGCCATTGGAAAATATTTACTTAACAGTGCTTGAAAGCATTTTATTATTCGTGCATCTATTATTTAATTCAAAGTAATTTCAAGCATTTTCGTTTATAAAAACAATAAATATTTTATAACTTGAATTTTTTTTCATTTATTATCTTCACTTATAATTTAAATTCTTGATTCAAAGAGTGATTCAGGAAGCAAAAGAAGGATGTTGCTTCCAAGCAAATAACTTCATCACGAATAGATTTTGCTTGTTAATGTAATAATTTATTCGAAAAAAAAAAGTTTGGAAAAATAGCATCATTGACAATCTCTGAATAACACAAATGAAAATGTATTCAAACGTACTTCATCAGTAAATATACACAAATTTTTCTGCGTCAAACATCAAAACACTTTCAAGCAACATCTTATCATTGACATTTCATGTATCAGAAAAATATTTGGATTCAAAAAGAATTTCGAGTTTTCACACCAGATTATGAATATGCGAATATAATGCAAAATCATTATAATGATCATTATGATCATTTTTTATTATGATATGGTAAAGATAAAAGTATCTAATTTTAAATTTGCATCAAGAATCAAATTCATATAAAAAAACTATTAGAAAAAATGAGTTAAAATTAATTGAAAATTTCATCAGATCGAAAATCTTGTACTTGATTACAGTATTATAATTTAAAGGATAAGAGTCCAAAAGTGCTTGCAGGCATCGACAAGCAAATATTTTCCCATGCTTGCTAAACCACTTGGTTTATTTTGAGGACAACAAGAATTCATCATGCCTTTGCTCGCTTTCAAGCTTCAGCATTCGAAGGCTCTTATAAAAAAAAAAAAATCAATGCTTGATCGAGGCTGGAATCTTTTGAATAAAAGCGATTGAAAGCAAGCAAAGCTATGATGAATTCTTAATGCACCTGGAAAAGCTGACGAAGTTAATCGGGTATGAGAAAATGCTTGAATGCATTTTAACCGACAGCAATAAAATTAAATACGGTGGATACCGCATAATTCGACATTTTTTGGGTTCTACCCCCATCGAATTAAGGGAATTTACGAATTAACCGAAATGTACACAATGTGTCCTATAATTCGTACTTCAGAAAATCTGTCACCCCTAATTCTCACTTTTTTGTACTTCCCAAACGTGCGAAATGTGCCTGTAATTCGCACTTTCATAAAGCCTATCGCACTTTTTCGTACTCCCCAACATGTCAGAGCATGCGCAGGTGACCTGGCGGGTGTCGGACAAAGCATCGCGTTGGGACTTGTAGAGGGCCCACATGGTATTTTCGTACTATATTTCAGTTAATTCCTTCACTGTGCGAAATTATAAAATTTTACAGTAATAATACAAAAGACGCTGATGCACAAAATAATGTGTAATCCATGATCATTTCAAGGAAACAAAAGTTCAAAAAAATAATTTCCTTTTTCTTCATTTAAGGTATTTTTTATTCAGTCAATGACACTTGTTTTTATGAATACATTTAAAATTTATTAAATAAAATAAAATAATCTTTTTATTAAAAATATTACTCTGAAGGACCTTCTGTATCAAATTTCATATTGTAGCTTAGATTGCTCGCAAGCAAGCAATGTCTAAACGGATGCATTAAACATTCGTCGGGTTTTTGCCTGCTTTCAAGCAGTTGGCAACATTCCAAAGATTCCAGCCTCGATCAAACACCGTAGTGTTAATTTTTTTGCCTGAAATCTTACAATGCAAGCGCTTGAAAGCAAGCAAACTTCTGATGTATGATAGACACACCTGCAACGATTAAAATGGTTCAGCAGCCATTGGAAAATATTTATTTAACAATGCTTGAAAGTATTTTATTATTCATGGATCATATTATTTAATTCAAAGTATTTTCAAGCTTTTTCATTTATAAAAACAATAAATATTTTATAATAAATACAAAACACCTAACTTTTTTCTACGTGAAGGTCAAAATATGATAATAAAAACCCACTCTAATAGACAGAGTTTATTTCCACAACACTTTCGATGCCCACTGGCATCCTCTTCGGGTGGATACAGAAAAACGAATCTTTTCGTTTCGTTTTTCTGTATCCACCCGAAGAGGATGCCAGTGGGCATCGAAACTGTTGTGGAAATAAACTCTGTCTATTAGAGTGGGTTTTTATTATATAATATTTTATAACTTGTTTTTTTTCATTTATTATCTTCACTTATGATTTAAATCCTTGATTCAAGAGTGATTCAGGAAGCAAAGGAAGGATGTTGCTTCCAAGCAAATAACTTCATTACAAATATATTTTGTTTGTTAATGTAATAATTTATTCGAAAAAAAATAAGTTTGGAAAAATAGCATCATTGACAATCTCTGAATAACACAAATGAAAATGTATTCAAACGTACTTCATCAGTAAATATACGCAAATTTCTCTGCGTCAAACATCAAAACACTTTCAGGCAACATCTTATCATTGACATTTCATGAATCAGAAAAATATTTGGATTCAAAAAGAATTTCGAGTTTTGACACCAGATTATGAATATGCGAATATAATGCAAAATCATTATAATGATCAATATGATCATATTTTTATTATGATATGATAAAGATAAAAGTATCTAATTTTAAATTTGCATCAAGAATCAAATTCATATAAAATGCTATAATTAAAAATGAGTAAAAATTAATTGAAAATTTCATCAGATAGAAAATCTTGTACCTGATTACAGTATTATAATTTAAATGATAAGAGTCCAAAAGTGCTTGCAGGCATCGACAAGCAAATATTTTCCCATGCTTGCTAAACCACTAGATTTATTCTGAGGACAAGACGAATTCATCATGCCTTTGCTCGCTTTCAAGCTTCAGCATTCGAAGACTCTTATAAAAAAAAAAAATCAATGCTTGATCGAGGCTGGAATCTTTTGAATAAACGCGCTTGAAAGCAAGGAAAGCTATGATGAATTCTTGATGCACCTGGAAAGGCTGATGAAGTTAATCGGGTATGAGAAAATACCTGCATGCATTTTAATCTACAGCAATAAAATTAAGTACAGTGGATACCCCATAATTCGATACTTTTTGGGTTCTACCCCCATCGAATTAAGGGAATTTACGAATTAACCGAAATGTACGCAATGTGTCCTATAATTCGCACTTCAGAAAATCTGTCACCCCTAATTCTCACTTTTTCGTACTCCTCAAAACGTGCGAAATGTGCCTGTAATTCACACTTTCATAAAGCCTATCGCACTTTTTCTTACTCCCCAACATGTCAGAGCAAGCGCAGTGACCTTGCGGGCGTCGGACAAAGCATCGCGTTGGGACTTGTAGACACTGGCGGACCTACTATGAAACTAATGATGCTGAAGCTTCAAGGCCCCTAATCCAGGAGGGGCCCTGAAGCAGGTTTTTTTTTAATATGTGAATTTTTCAACAAAATCGATGGAGTTTTTTTGTGTTTGTTATTAAAATAAGGCTATTTTAGTGATAGAATCATAAGCCAATGGGTTGAAGTACTTAATATTGACCTTAGAATATGCTCTAATACCAATTTCATATGGCCTCAAAATGCCCCTGTAATTGGTCAAATTTCAAAATTTTCTCGGGGGCTTGCAGCGCCCGAACCCCCAGCTGTATGGGCTCGCTGAGCTCGCCAGAATCTATTCATAGTCTACATTTTGGCAGCTGGAGCCTCGAATCCTTCGTTGGTGCACGGTTTAATGGTTCTATAGCTCAGCCCTTAGGCTAGAGCCAATCGGAACCATAAAAAGACATCTGAATTCTCAATTCAGGCTGCACTCGTCTCGCTTGTGCATTTTAACACCAAAAATCAGATTGTCACCTCTTTATCCTAACGAGCCCCCTCTGATGACGAAGGGGCACCCATAACAGTTCAAGCTTCAGGGTCCCAAAAATGTAGGTCCGCCACTGCTTGTAGAGGGCCCACATGGTATTTTCGTACTATATTTCAGTTAATTCCTTCACTGTGCGAAAATATAAAATTTTACAGTAATAATACAAAAGACGCTGATGCACAAAATAATGTGTAATCCATAATCATTTCAAGGAAACGAAAGTTCAAAAAATAATTTCCTTTTTCTTCATTTAAGGTACTTTTTATTCAGTCAATGACACTTGTTTTTATGAATACTTTTAAAATTTATTAAATTAAATTGCTCGCAAGCATAAACTTCTTCCCGTGCTTGATGAAGCGTTTCAGTCTAAACGGATGCATTAAACATTCGTCGGGTTTTTGCTTGCTTTAAAGCAGTTGGCAACATTCCAAAGATTCCAGCCTCGATCAAACACCGTACTCTTAATTTTTTGCCTGACATCTTACAATGCAAGCGCTTGAAAGCAAGCAAACTTCTGATGTATGATAGACACACCTGCAACGATTAAAATGGTTCAGCAGCCATTGGAAAATATTTAATTGACAATGCTTGAAAGTATTTTATTATTCGTGCATCATATTATTTAATTCAAAGTATTTTCAAGCATTTTCGTTTATAAAAACAATAAATATTTTATAATAAATGCAAAACACCACTTTTTTCTAAGTGAAGGTCAAAATATGATAATAAAAACCCACTCTAATAGACAGAGTTTATTTCCACAACACTTTCGATGCCCACTGGCATCCTCTTCGGGTAGATACAGAAAAACGAATATTTTCGTTTCGTTTTTCTGTATCCACCCGAAGAGGATGCCAGTGGGCATCAAAACTGTTGTGGAAATATACTCTGTCTATAAGAGTGGGTTTTTATTATTATAATATTTTATAACTTGATTTTTTTTAATTTGTTATCTTCACTTATGATTTAAATTCTTGGTTCAAGAGTGATTCAAGAAGCAAAGGAAGGATATTGCTTCCAAGCAAATAACTTCATTACAAATATATTTTGTTTGTTAATGTAATTTATTCGAAAAAAATAAGTTTGGAAAAATAGCATCATTGACAATCTCTGAATAACACAAATGAAAATGTATTCAAACGTACTTCATCAGTAAATATACGCAAATTTTTCTGCGTCAAACATCAAAACACTCAAGCAACATCTTATTATTGACATTTCATATATCAGAAAAATATTTGGATTCAAAAAGAATTTCGAGTTTTGACACCAGATTATGAACATGCGAATTTAATGCAAAATCATTATAATGATCAATATGATCATTTATTATTATATGATAAAGATAAAAGTATCTAATTTTATATTTGCATCAAGAATCAAATTCATATAAAAAAAAATTATAAGAAAAAATGAGTTAAAAGTAATTGAAAATTTCATCAGGTAGAAAATCTTGTACCTGATTACAGTATTATAATTTAAATGATAAGAGTCCAAAAGTGCTTGCAGGCATCGGCAAGCAAATATTTTCCCATGCTTGCCAAACCACTTGATTTACTCAGAGGACAACAAGAATTCATCATGCCTTTGCTCGCTTTGAAGCTTTAGCATTCGAAGACTCTTATAAAAAAGAAATCAATGCTTGATCGAGGCTGGAATCTTTTGAATAAAAGCGCTTGAAAGCAAGCAAAACTATGATGAATTCTTGATGCACCTGGAAAGGCTGACGAAGTTAATCGGGTATGAGAAAATGCTTGCATGCATTCTAATCTACGGCAACAAAATTAAGTACAGTGGATACCCCATAATTCGACATTTTGGGGGTTCTACCCCCATCGAATTAAGGGAATTTACGAATTAACCGAAATGTACAAAATGTGTCCTATAATTCGTACTTCAGGAAATCTGTCACCCCTAATTCGCAGTTTTTCGTACTCCCCAAAACGTGGGCGTCGGATAAAGCATCGCGTTGGGACTTGTAGAGGGCACACATGGTATTTTCGCACTATATTTCAGTTAATTCGTTCACTGTGCGAAATTATAAAATTTTACAGTAATAATACAAAAAAGCTGATCAACAAAATAATGTGTAATCCATAATCATTTCAAGGAAACAAAAGTGCAAAAAATAATTTTTCTTTCTTCCTTTAAGGTATTTTTTATTCAGTCAGTGACACTTGTTTTTATGAATACATTTCAAATTTATTAAATTAAATTAAATAATCTTTTTATTAAAAATATTACTCTGAAGTACCTTCTGTATCAACTTTCATATTGTAGCTTAGGTTGCTCGCAAGCATAAGTTTCTTTCCGTGCTTGATGAAGCGCTTCAGTCTAAACGGATGCATTAAACATTCGTCGGGTTTTTGCTTGCTTTCAAGCAGTTGCCAACATTCCAAAGATTCCAGCCTCGATCAAACACCGTATTGTTAATTTTTTTGCCTGAAATCTTACAATGCAAGCGCTTGAAAGCAAGCAAACTTCTGATGTATGATAGACACACCTGCAACGATTAAAATGGTTCAGCAGCCATTGGAAAATATTTACTTAACAGTGCTTGAAAGCATTTTATTATTCGTGCATCATATTATTTAATTCAAAGTAATTTCAAGCATTTTCGTTTATAAAAACAATAAATATTTTATAACTTGAATTTTTTTTCATTTATTATCTTCACTTATAATTTAAATTCTTGATTCAAAGAGTGATTCAGGAAGCAAAAGAAGGATGTTGCTTCCAAGCAAATAACTTCATCACGAATAGATTTTGCTTGTTAATGTAATAATTTATTCGAAAAAAAAAAGTTTGGAAAAAATAGCATCATTGACAATCTCTGAATAACACAAATGAAAATGTATTCAAACGTACTTCATCAGTAAATATACACAAATTTTTCTGCGTCAAACATCAAAACACTTTCAAGCAACATCTTATCATTGACATTTCATGTATCAGAAAAATATTTGGATTCAAAAAGAATTTCGAGTTTTCACACCAGATTATGAATATGCGAATATAATGCAAAATCATTATAATGATCATTATGATCATTTTTTATTATGATATGGTAAAGATAAAAGTATCTAATTTTAAATTTGCATCAAGAATCAAATTCATATAAAAAAACTATTAGAAAAAATGAGTTAAAATTAATTGAAAATTTCATCAGATCGAAAATCTTGTACTTGATTACAGTATTATAATTTAAAGGATAAGAGTCCAAAAGTGCTTGCAGGCATCGACAAGCAAATATTTTCCCATGCTTGCTAAACCACTTGGTTTATTTTGAGGACAACAAGAATTCATCATGCCTTTGCTCGCTTTCAAGCTTCAGCATTCGAAGGCTCTTATAAAAAAAAAAAAATCAATGCTTGATCGAGGCTGGAATCTTTTGAATAAAAGCGATTGAAAGCAAGCAAAGCTATGATGAATTCTTAATGCACCTGGAAAAGCTGACGAAGTTAATCGGGTATGAGAAAATGCTTGAATGCATTTTAACCGACAGCAATAAAATTAAATACGGTGGATACCGCATAATTCGACATTTTTTGGGTTCTACCCCCTCGAATTAAGGGAATTTACGAATTAACCGAAATGTACACAATGTGTCCTATAATTCGTACTTCAGAAAATCTGTCACCCCTAATTCTCACTTTTTTGTACTTCCCAAACGTGCGAAATGTGCCTGTAATTCGCACTTTCATAAAGCCTATCGCACTTTTTCGTACTCCCCAACATGTCAGAGCATGCGCAGGTGACCTGGCGGGTGTCGGACAAAGCATCGCGTTGGGACTTGTAGAGGGCCCACATGGTATTTTCGTACTATATTTCAGTTAATTCCTTCACTGTGCGAAATTATAAAATTTTACAGTAATAATACAAAAGACGCTGATGCACAAAATAATGTGTAATCCATGATCATTTCAAGGAAACAAAAGTTCAAAAAATAATTTCCTTTTTCTTCATTTAAGGTATTTTTTATTCAGTCAATGACACTTGTTTTTATGAATACATTTAAAATTTATTAAATAAAATAAAATAATCTTTTTATTAAAAATATTACTCTGAAGGACCTTCTGTATCAAATTTCATATTGTAGCTTAGATTGCTCGCAAGCAAGCAATGTCTAAACGGATGCATTAAACATTCGTCGGGTTTTTGCCTGCTTTCAAGCAGTTGGCAACATTCCAAAGATTCCAGCCTCGATCAAACACCGTAGTGTTAATTTTTTTGCCTGAAATCTTACAATGCAAGCGCTTGAAAGCAAGCAAACTTCTGATGTATGATAGACACACCTGCAACGATTAAAATGGTTCAGCAGCCATTGGAAAATATTTATTTAACAATGCTTGAAAGTATTTTATTATTCATGGATCATATTATTTAATTCAAAGTATTTTCAAGCTTTTTCATTTATAAAAACAATAAATATTTTATAATAAATACAAAACACCTAACTTTTTTCTACGTGAAGGTCAAAATATGATAATAAAAACCCACTCTAATAGACAGAGTTTATTTCCACAACACTTTCGATGCCCACTGGCATCCTCTTCGGGTGGATACAGAAAAACGAATCTTTTCGTTTCGTTTTTCTGTATCCACCCGAAGAGGATGCCAGTGGGCATCGAAACTGTTGTGGAAATAAACTCTGTCTATTAGAGTGGGTTTTTATTATTATAATATTTTATAACTTGTTTTTTTTCATTTATTATCTTCACTTATGATTTAAATCCTTGATTCAAGAGTGATTCAGGAAGCAAAGGAAGGATGTTGCTTCCAAGCAAATAACTTCATTACAAATATATTTTGTTTGTTAATGTAATAATTTATTCGAAAAAAAATAAGTTTGGAAAAATAGCATCATTGACAATCTCTGAATAACACAAATGAAATGTATTCAAACGTACTTCATCAGTAAATATACGCAAATTTCTCTGCGTCAAACATCAAAACACTTTCAGGCAACATCTTATCATTGACATTTCATGAATCAGAAAAATATTTGGATTCAAAAAGAATTTCGAGTTTTGACACCAGATTATGAATATGCGAATATAATGCAAAATCATTATAATGATCAATATGATCATATTTTTATTATGATATGATAAAGATAAAAGTATCTAATTTTAAATTTGCATCAAGAATCAAATTCATATAAAATGCTATAATTAAAAATGAGTAAAAATTAATTGAAAATTTCATCAGATAGAAAATCTTGTACCTGATTACAGTATTATAATTTAAATGATAGAGTCCAAAAGTGCTTGCAGGCATCGACAAGCAAATATTTTCCCATGCTTGCTAAACCACTAGATTTATTCTGAGGACAAGACGAATTCATCATGCCTTTGCTCGCTTTCAAGCTTCAGCATTCGAAGACTCTTATAAAAAAAAAAAATCAATGCTTGATCGAGGCTGGAATCTTTTGAATAAACGCGCTTGAAAGCAAGAAAGCTATGATGAATTCTTGATGCACCTGGAAAGGCTGATGAAGTTAATCGGGTATGAGAAAATACCTGCATGCATTTTAATCTACAGCAATAAAATTAAGTACAGTGGAGACCATAATTCGATAC